>JABCMJ010003652.1:0-12616 GCA_014822125.1 Arbutus unedo
TTGTTTTCATTATTTACTTATCAAGATTTTCTTACTTCAGAATATAATGCTTAAGTTTTTATTTTTTTAAATTTTGTATTAAGCTTATAGTTTTGAACTCCAAACTCTAAATCTTCTTCATTTAATTAGACTTTTTAAGTACGAGGAAACTCATTTCAAGTTGGGTAATTAAATTTGACTCCTCCTAATGTGACTATTGATCGAATTCTTTAAATCAAGATTAACTTAATTTTAGGTCTATGTGAATTGTTTATATTCTTGATAAATTATATATTTTTAAATCCTATGAGGAAACTCATTCCAGATAATCGCAAGGTATATATGTGGATTTTTAAAATTCAAATTCAATATTAACATCACTTAGGTCAACAATTAAAAAAAATATCACATGATTTACATGACTTTCAAGAGAATATTGATGTAGGACCTACTTTTATTGCATCAGTTTATTGCTATTGGACTTATTTTTTATTTACCTTATGAAAAATAAAATTTGATGTCATACAAGAAAGTACAATATTTTGTTATTTGTTTTAATGTACAATATAGTATATAAAATTGAAACAAATACTTACGTCAGTTTCGTCATTAATTTTTTACAATTAAATATATAAAATGTCAAATAATAGTTTTATTATTGAATTTCAATTATTCACATAATATCTAAAGTATTACCTTGTGCATTCATGGTGTACCACATATGAAACACAAAAAAGGAAATGATTACACAGATTTGTCTCCTTTCACATAAGATTTAAAAAAAGTGAAATGACATAAATAAAAAGAGAGAAAAAATAATGCTTATTTCATATTAATTGAGTCTGTTTTAAGCAAAATCCTAAAAAAAAACTATCAATCAACTAAACAAACAATGAATTAAGGAAAGAACAAATGGACTTGTGGAATGAAACAACAAAACTATAATTGGGGGTGTTGTGGAGAAAACTTATCATGGGAGTGTTTTTTATGCGGAAGTGAGGCAAAGTCTCATTAGCGCTAACGTATACCGAGGCCAGCGGAGTGTTCAAAACACTAAGCAAAAGTCTCAAATCAGATCGTCAGTAAGAATTCGAATATATTGACTGAGCTCTCGAGATTTGCCCCTTTATCCATTGCCCTAACCCGACCCACTTCAAATCCCTAACTTCACCACATTCTTCAGCAACGCCTTTGTTAGTTACAATAATGCACATAATGTCGATCCACGCAATTTACTTCTTTTTTTTTCTATTTAAATTAGCAAACATTTATTTGCAATGGTGCTTGACGCATTAAACATGCAATTAGAGATAAGGGTGAAGAAATAGAATTGGAGATAGCATTCAAATAACATTTAGTTATTTGAATTCTACTAATTTTAAGTGTTACTTAATATTCATAATTATCTATTTGGATTTTTTTGCTTACATTATTTATAACCATTTAGTTAGTTGAGTTATTTATAATTATTCCTTTTCATTTGAAAAACGGATTTAACAAATTTATTATTATCAATTTAGATTTATCCACTTAATAAATATGTTTAGATTAGAAATTTATTTATTTAGTTTTTTATCCAATCAAATGCTACCACTTGGCACGCTCAAAGCGATTCTCACGAAAAATCGTCTTGTAATACCATATAGTATAGATGATATAGACAGGAGTATCAAATGAAAGAATTAATTACCAATTAATAATAACATATGCCAACTTTCATGGTTTTAATTTGTATATATAACGTGCTATGATCCTCTCCAACACTCATGTGCCTCTCGATCTCTTGTCCCCTAAAATAAAATCACATCAGAAGCCTAAGAGAGAAATGACAATGGCAATGGCTGCTCTAGTCGTCCTCCTCCTTGCTGCTCCGGCTGTACATGCCGTGCAGCACGTCGTCGGCGACAGCGCCGGGTGGGATCAGGGTGTCGATTATTCCACTTGGGCTGCTAGTAAAAAATTTACTGTCGGTGATACACTCGGTAAGTTGGTTTACCTTTGACACGAGATTCTCGTAGCATCGTCAAAAAATACGTCAAATTTTGGGGTGTGTCAATTTTTTTGATGGTCCATGTGACAATTTAACATTTAAATTTTTTTACTCTCCAACAAAAATATTAAAATTGAGCATTCGAGACAAAAAGACATTACACTTGATGTCAAATTCAAATTAGCCGTTTCCAATTGCGACGTAGGATTTGACAGTATTTTTAACGTTTTTTTAGGAGTTAGTTTTGATGTCATTTATTACCTTTTGAATTGTCACATTAAATTTAATATCTTTGTTGAAAATGCTTTCAGTACCGTTGCCGATCTGCATTTTCAAACCCCACAGATATTTTTTTTTGAACCTTTGGAGGTCATAGATAGTTGAAGTCATGGACAATTTTTCAATTGCCGAAAATTGTGAATATGTAGTCTTTTAAAATTTTATTTCAAATAGTTATTCATACTATATTTTAACCGTTAAAAGTTGTGAAAATACAGTTTAAACTGCTTTAAGTTATAAACATGCAATTTTTTGAATTTTGTGGAGTTTCTTGAGATAATAAAATATGAGTCGGTTTTAATATAATGTTCAAATTAAAAGGATGTTTTAGATACACATATACATAGGTATGTATTATATGTATGTATGTGTGTGTATAGATATAGATATAGATATATATGGAATATCGAAATGAAACTAACCAACAATTCAATTTTGATGATCATCACCAGTGTTCACTTACAGTCTTACCCACAGTGTGGACGTAGTAAGTAAAAGTGACTACACCAATTGCGCTTCGGGAAATGCCCTCAAGTCCTACACCGACGGAGACACCACCATTACCCTCAACACTGCCGGTCCAATCTACTTCTTGTGCCCCACTATTAGCCACTGCCAGACTGGCATGAAGCTAGCCATCACCGTCGTCGCCGCCGCAAGCACCACTCCGTCCGTCGCATCACCACCACCACCCTCCTCGACCACACCGTCCGTCGCGTCGCCACCACCCTCCTCGAGCACCACTAAGACTAACACGTCCGTCGCATCACCAACACCCTCCCCGACCGCCACTCCGACATCACCGTCAATCCTATCACCAGCATCACCCTCCTCCGGCACATCCACAGGTTCATCGTCTCCAAGATCGACGCCCAGCACTGCTCCGGCGCCCATCACCAACACTACCGCCTCCACACCACAAGGGAGTAGTGGGGCAGGGGGCAGTTTTGGAAATGTGAATTATTTGGTGATTGGTTTATCGGTTGTTGTGGCAAGTTTGATCGGGTTGATGGGCTAGGTGAGAGGCAGTGCTATGGTGTGTTTTCGGGTTGGAATTTAATTTGTGGATCTGGTGATTAAGCATGCGATGAGATTCAGGTTTATGTTGATACGATTTTTCTCAATAAAATGGTCACTAGTATATTTTATTTCATTTGATTTATTGTAAACTTTTGAGGTCTTCTCGAAGTTTCAAATAAGATATCATCGATTAATTTGAATTTAATTCTCAATATGTTATCATGTTTGTAATCATTTTAATCTTTATAATTCTTAATAAATTCTTTTTCGCTCATAAAAATAAGTTTGAATATGTTAAATTGTTGATTGTGAAGAGAGGAAAGTTCCACTCATGTGGAAACGTCGAGATAAAATCTCCTCATCTCCAATGTTGGTTGTGAATACCAATATTTGAGTTTAACATGAGCATTTATGGGAGCCAAATACGTAATTGCTCGACGATTACGGTACTTGCTTCTTAATGGTATGACTTCTCAATTTTCTTAATATCTCTTCATTCACGTCCATTTTTTTGCCCCCTTGTGCTGCTCCTCCTTGTTCTTTTGCTACTGATCCGTCCCATTTTTTCTCTATCTATCCCCTATCCATGGTCTGGTTGGTTTTTTGTTGGGATTATCGACTCGCAGCCTAACGGCGAGATAGTGTTTCGATGGTGGTGATCTTTCATCGTGATCTCCCGCCGCAATCGCTGCTAAGTGGCGCTAACGACTTGGGTAAGCATCCGAGGTCATTTTTTTACTCCCAGAAGATTAATGAATTGCAGTGGTCTACATACCAGTGCAATGAAGAGTTTGTTTAGATTTAGAGTTTTCTTGGATGGGCTTAATCTATTTTGTTTTGGGCTTTTCCCTTAGCTATGAGCTGTGTTGTATTTGGGTTTTTCGGCCCACAAACGAGTGCTTTTATATTTGGGTGATTTACACTGACCTCCCTGAGGTTTGTATCAAATACAATTTTTCCCCTCAGGTTTTTAAAATTACAACATACTCCCTTACTTTTTATATTATTATGCAGTTATCTCCCCTATCGTTAAAATTAGTCTAATATAATTAATTAGGCTATTAAAATTTCAAGTTTGAGATTTGTTTTGATAAAATAAACCGTAACATGATTTTTATCACGTCGGAAATAATCTATATTGAATTTTTGAGATTATTTTGAAGTTAACATTATGATAGAATTTTAAAATTTGTTTGAATTTCGGCTTCAAAAAAATCTAAAAAATTTAAAATAGACGATTTCAAACGTGATATGAATTATGTTAAAGTTTATTCTGTCAAAAAAATCTCAAACTTGAACTTTTAATAACTTAACTTACGATGTTTGACTGATTTTAACAATAGAAAGGTAACTGCATGATAGTTTAAAAAACAAGAGAAATTATAGCAATTTCAGAAATTTCAAGGGGGACACTATATTTGGTAGAAACCTCAGGGGAGGTCAATGTAATTTACTCTTTATATTTTTATTTGGATATTTTAAACCCATAGGTGATTAGAGTTTTGCGTGTATTTTCTAACCTTTGATTGAAATCCATTTCTCCTAATAAATTGTTACTTTGGCCGATAAAAGAAATGTAAAATTGTCTAACATAATTATGTGAGAGGGATTTTTTTATTAAAAAATGATTTTTTTAATTCTTTAATTATTTTAAAAGTATTTTATACAAATTACTTTCCTATAAATATTATATCAACGTCCGTTTTTAATTTCTTGTTGTTCATCGTGCATATACCAAGTAATTATTGGACATAGACTGGCAAACCAACTAAACTATTGATTGCCCAAATTTAGCTTGAAAAACATAGCGTATTTTAAAAGTATGTTCAAGTTTTTCTTATTTATGATGTGAGTTAATCGCAAATGAGCTTTAATCGAGCTGATCTTAAGTAACTTGAATATTATACACGTTATAATTTGAACGGGTCAAGTAGCACTAGTCGCTTGTTCGAGTTTGGTTTGATAGCTAATTAACAAGCTTTTCAAAAAAATATTCACGCTTGGTTTCCTAAGTAACAAATCGATCTCAAATGAACTTTTAACGAACGAATAATGACTCAAACTCAAACATAGGTTAATGGGTCTTCGGCTTTGCGCATGCTCGGTTTATCTGTGTTGGGATTGAGTTAGGCTAGGTCCAAGGATGGATCTTTTCGTATTGGGTTGAGGCGTTTGACAAGATCGTCTAGCGTATCTCGAATAGATTTTGGGCGCACAACATGTCATACAAGACCAAACCTCCTTTATGGTTAGCATTCTATCCCGGGGAGAAGATCTCTCAAGTCGCAACGTTCGGTCGTGCCGCCGAGAGCTTTACGCTTGGCATGACCGGTTGGAGATATGCCCGCCCATGTTTTGAGCAGTTGCTTGGATAGACGCGGGGGCGAGATGGTTACAGTATGACCGCTTGTCCGTTCGATCTGCACAAACATAGGACACGTGGCGAAAGCAATGTGATTTTGGATCCATAGCGCGATATTTTCAGTCAGTGCTCCCGACAATCTAATAGGGGTTCTCTATAACTAGTCCAAGGGTGGTTTGCTCTCAGGTACGCACACATTTACACCCAAGTTTTTGAGTTGCTTTCTCTCTCTGTAGAAGTTAACTTAAGCATCAGAGTGTTCGCCGAACGTTCAATTCCGATCAACATTAACATAGTTTGAAGTGTTTCGTAGTATACCAAAAGGTGCACGAAGCTGTCCATCACGGTCGTATCCATCCTCCTCTGTTCATTGTCTCTAACATCGACGGCTAACACTGCTCCGGCCATCACCTCTGTTTGGTTGGGTTCATGGATTTTGATTTGGAATTTAGTGCGTGGTTTTGGGATTAAATATCAGATGTACCTTTACGTCGACATGTCAACGAAGTTTAAGTGAATTTGAAGTGGGTGAATTTAATTTAGGACTAAATCATTCTTTTGTTATTTAATATTTTGTAAGTTTTTATATACTTTTTTATTATTTTATTATTTTTTCATTCATCTTGACGAGAACAATAAAAAAATATATAATAATATGGGTTGAAATTAAAAAAAGTCCGGGTATGACTATGCAAGACCTCAAAAAGAGTAAATACTCGTATTTTTTTTATTTTTTAAATATTTTCCGTCAAAACAAATAATTATTTTAAAAAATTTAAGACAAACTTCATAAAATTTGAGAAAAAAAAAAACAGGAACATTTATACTGAATTTCATTGTATAGTGAGATGAGAACTAATATACAGACTTTTGTGTTCACAATCGAATATGAATATTTTTAAATTTGTCCGATTCATATAAAATTTGTAAAATAATAATATACTTACATACATTAAATAATTTCGAATATGTCATGTTAGACTCATTACACACATTCTATATTCATAGACTTCCCTCTTGCCAAAACTTCATAAGCTTTAAGTCTTGAGAGAGGGAGAGGGAGAGAGAGAGAGAGAGAGAGAGAACAGAAGTCTAATGTATTAGGTAAACATGGGAAATGAGGCAACTACTGTTATAGTAATTTAGTCCAGACAGAACTAATTAAAACATTAAAAAAAACATAAGTTTCAGAAGTAAGTACTTGCTTTTCAAAGTCAAAATATACTACTTAAATCAGGCATGCAGGTTGCAGCTGCCTCATATACACCACGCCCTAATTAGTTTTTTCTACTAATATAATATGAAACAGAAATGAGAGTCTGCTGCACACGCATAAAAAATTATTGCGCGGACAATATTTAGTGTACTAAAACGATATTATTTTGATGCATAATACGTTTTTTTTGTGCAGTGCACAGCAAGACTCTCGAGTCCATGTGAAATCTGTGATCCAGAGACTAATTATTAATATATATTATAGATATATGTGAATTTTTTTTGATATCTCAACATCTCTACAAAAGTAATCGTTGATATGCTAGGCGTATCACGTAGGAACGACAAGAGTAATGTGTTTTGTCAAACGTACGACACGACCTACCTAAAACCAATTTTAAATCTACGTACATGATCACGCACAAAACTTTGTAAATAATACATAAATATTTGTGTGTTTCTTGTAAAATTACACATAAAATATGAACAGACGTGAGAAGCAACTAAGAGTTGAAGACACAATAGGCTACCCTCATTGATTAGGTACTGCAGCTGCCTATATAACAACCTTTGACACCATTTTCCATTTCTGTGCCTTTCCTCTTTCTTTTTCCTTACTAATTTGATCACAGGAGAAAAAGCCATAGACATGGCCATGGCAACTGCTCTGCTTCTTCTGTTGGTGGCCGCTCCGGCAGCCTTTGGGGCAACACAGCATGTCGTTGGGGGAAACTCCGGCTGGAACCAAGGGGTAGATTATTCCACTTGGGCAGCTGGTCAAACATTTGGCGTCGGTGACACGCTCTGTAAGTTTTGCAATTAATATTGACAACTATAAGTATCAGATTGAAAGCCTTTTGTTTTTGTGGACGGTATTTGGTCACTTAATTAGTCGGTCCATTAAATCGAATACTGAATTATGATTAGAAACATCAATACAGAGGAATTTTGTATTGTCACCTTTCTATTTTACCTTTTTAACTAGATAGTTGTTGTTATTCCCTATTTTCTTCAAATCATTTGGGCAATTTTATATCCAACTTATTTTTTGATTTTTTTGTGGAGAGGTATAGTATTATAGCTACTTTTAGGATCAATTTTGCATAACTTTTATTAGAATTGTTTTAAAAAAAAAAACACAACTATATATTCATCACCATTTCATATTGTATTTTTTCAAAGAAATAGTTTCGAAAACCCTCCGGTGTTGGCCCCGCTGGTGGACAGTAAGATTGATTCTCCAAAAATTAGTCAAGATGCACGTAAACTGACTCATACACTACGAGTTGTAAGAAAACAATCATCGATCGTGTGTATTCTACACACTTATGTGAGTGTTTGTACATTTGTTTGTATGCAAAGCAAGTTATCAATATCGTACCGTACCGACTGATACATACCTTTTATCATAAAAACGTTACTAGATACTTCTAATACCATATCATTCTAAATAGCCGGGTACCGGTCGTGCCAACTAATACCGGCCAGTACCAATATATATATTAATAGTTGAAAAAAAAGAAGTTAATTTTTTTTGGCTCACTCCCTCTAGTATGTATATTTATGTGTGTGTGTGTGTGTGTGTGTGTGTGTGTGTATAGAGAGAGAGAGAGAGAGAGAGAGAGAGAGAGAGTAAACTTCTAATAAATGATTCTTTATTTTGCTATGATGCGGACCTGCCATTTTCTGATCAAATTTTAATGATCTGAATCGTTTAATGTGTTTAAAACATGTTTTCATGGGTTACTGCGAGAAATCAGCTCAAAATATTATTTGAAAAAGCTTGATCTATTTAATTTTTTATACAATCATTCCTATCAGCATTTATCAAAAATTATTTCAATTCAAGCCTTTTTCGATATTGTTTTGAGCTGATTTTTTGCGGGTACCCTTAAAAATATGTTTTAAACACATTGAACGATTTGGATCATCAAAATTTGGTCAGAAAATAAAAGGTCTGCACCTTAGCAAAATAAAGAATGCCTTACTAGAAGGGGATTGTATGTATGTGTGTGTGTATATATATTAATAGTTGCGATAAATCCAATACGATAACTTTTCTTCTTTTCCATTCGGTTAAACTTTTATGATCCAAATAATCAGTTTGTTAATTTCAAGCTAAGTTGAATTTAATTCATATTTGACCGACCATACAAACATCCATTGATTTTTTCAAAGCCAAAGTCAAACAAATAAGAATTTATTCCCCAACTCTGAAAATTATATATAGAACAGTTGACTTTTTTTCTAACTTATTGAGCTTTTAAAAGTTTGACTTGTTTATTACGCAAGTTAATTCTTAAACGAGTTTTAATTGGGCCAATTTCGAACGATTATTTATGCAACAAAACGATCTCAAATAAGTTTTGACGAACAAACTTTAGTTGAACTCGAATAGCTTGGTTCGTTCGTCAGCCCTGTGTATTGAGTGAAACGATGGTTAAAATCGCTTTGAAATCCTTTAGAGAGCCTCTCAAGAGCTATAAAAGAGAAAGAGAAAGGTAATGAAAATAGATTGAGACTCTTCCTCTAACCAATCGAGGTCGTAGCCGTCAGGGTTAGGTTCTTGAGGCGGCCTAGGCAAGCTCATCATGTTTAATGAAATTTACTTGTCAAAAATAGCTTGTTTCAAGAATCCGTGCGCAAATAAATTCGCCCAAATCCAAATACATATATTTAATACACGTAAATTTCTTATTATATGTAAAACTCACATGTATCAGACAAATTTGCATGTATTTGTGCACTGTGGACAAAGACATTCCATTCAAATTAAGCACTGACTTTGATTTTCTTTCTTGATTACTAGTGTTCAATTACGGTAGTACCCACAGTGTCGACGTACTGAGGCAACACCATCATCACCCTAAGCTCTGCCGGTCCAATGTACTTCACATGCCCCACCGCAGGCCACTGCCAAAGCGGCATGAAATTATCAATCACCGTCGGGGCCGCATCCACAGCCCCCAATGGCTCACCAACCACCAACACCACTTCACCGCCACCGCCACCGCCACCGCCACGCTCCTCAGCCGCCCTCGCAGGAAACTTGGGTGGGTTTTCATTGTTTGTGGTCGCCCTTGTTGCATTTACGGGGTAGTAGGGAAGAGGCAGTGCTCGTGGGCGATGAATATGAGATGTAGTGTTATTGTACTGTGGCTTTGTAATAAAATGGACATGATTGTATTTATTTTCATTTTCTATCAGATGTTGACTAATTGAGGATATGATCTACCTGAACTGATTAGATAAGTACAGAAATTTGACTAAATTTAGGTTGGATATTACCTTTTAGTAAAATTCTAAATGCAAAATTTTAGAATATTCTCACATATTCTGATATTACCCAATATTCCAACTAACCATCTCGAAGAAGCCAAGTTTGAGTTGCTTTTGCAACAAATTCTGGGTTCTATGTGATTTAAAAACTGATATTCATGTTTCCCAATAAATACTTTTTCGACTGATTTCCTAGGACCAATAAATACTAGCGAAGGATTTATTTAAAACCAAAACTTGAACCGACTCTGTAAGAGTTAATAACACCTGAGAGGTTTCAAACTTGAGAGCAAAGAAAGAGCACACCTCTAAGTTTCAAGTTTTGACTACTGAGCTATCCCCAAGACCTAGGTGGGAGTAGTATTAATGGACTTAATCCGAACTTAGGGTTCCAAGAACACTTTCGAACGAGATGTGTGATAACATAGTCCTAGGTGACTTGAACATCGTGGATTATCACCCTCGAAATTATGGCTTGTATTTGGGATATCTTAAGTCGTGTTATGACTTGAGCCAATCTAATATCTTGAGCTATATTGGTTTCTTGAGCCATGTCATGTATTGAGTCGAGCTATATTCTTAAATCATGTCATGTTCGCTTACGTAAAGTCTAGTTGTTGGAGAAGTGAAGTTTAGGATGCATTTTGGTGCTCGGACACGGCGAATGAAAAACATAATGATTGAGGACTTAGCGAAGGGATAATGATTGGGAACAACAGTGATCGGGAATGTTAGGTCAAGAGCATATGGATTGGGATCAATACAGGAGATAATTTTTTATAGTTTTGTCATGGTGTTGTAATTAGCACGACATTGATAAGTGCTATAGGTGTCATGGTCGTTGATTAACGTTCGAATATCGATAAGCTTGATGTTTCAATGATGTGGCAATTAAAATGCTCAATTGATATTCTATGATGTGCTAATTAGCATGATTAGAACTTTGGAACTTGGAGATATGATTCATTGGCCATGGCAGCTCCGCCAGCCTTTGGGGCACAACAGCATGTTGTCGGCGGAATCTCGGGCTGGAGCTAGGGTGAGGGGGTAGATTACACCGTCTGGGCATCTAGTTAAACATTTGTTGTCGGTGACACACTCTGTAAGTTTTATAATTTATGTTAACACTAATATATATATCGAGCAATTTTGGAATTGTTGTAGTCGTTTGACAGTTATAAGTCTCAGAAAACCTTTGGTTTAGAATTCGATTCCCACGTGCATACACCAATTTTTGTATTGTGCCAATTCACACCGAACTTTGTTGCGACTTTACTAGACTCTACTTCTAGACGGTAAGATTAATTTTTCGATCGGTCAGTCCATACAAATATAACAAGCTTTGACCAAGCATACAAACATCCATTAATTTTTTCAAAACCAAAGTCAAACAAAAAATTTTGTTCCTCCAACTCTGAAGATTGTGGAACAGTTGACTTTTTTTTTCTAACTTAACGAGTTTTTTAAATAAATTTATGTTTGACTTATTTATTTAGTAGGTTGATTTACAATAAATCGATCTCAAATAAGCTTAATTTTGGCAAATAAATTTTAGTCACTAGAAACTTAGACTCGAATAATGATGGGTTGGGCATAATAGCCCAGCCCAATTAGTCTGTCTTTGTTTTTTTTTTTTATTCTTTGACGAAATCTCTCCTAAACGTTGAGTATATAAATATGTGAATACTGTTCTAATTATTATACCACTCCAGTTTTCGTTCTTAAGCCCTCGTAAAAAAATAATAAAGCATCAAAACGAAACATATACGACTCTCTCGATAAGATACTTCTATGTTTTGATTATTTCGTCCAAAAACAAGAGTTACAAAGAAATTACGAAATTATTTAAAAAATAAGAAACCTCAATTTCAAGAAATCATATTTTCTACTAAGTCTCACATCTCAAGCCCACGTCAACCAAACAAAAAAGAAAAAAGAAAAAAAAAAGAATAAAGAGTTCAGGGACGGAACTATATGGAGGCCGGGAAGATTCGGGTCCCTCCAAAGATTTTATAAAAATTTAGGATGTAGGTATAAATTTTGAAAATTATAAAAAATTTACATTTTCTCCCTAAATTACATTCGACCCCCTCTCTTTTTCAAAAAAAAAAATTAAACCTCCCCAAAAGTTGAATCCTCGTTCCCCCAATCAAACTCTAATTCTTCAAATCTTAAATACTCATATTTTAAAATCTCAAGTACTCAAAGCATGATTTCGTCAATATTAATAAAGTCACTCTCTCTTTTAAATAAATATTTGCTGGCATCCTTACCATTTGTTTGTTTTTTTCCTAATTGGTCTACTTAAATCTTATTTGCTAAAAATTAGTCCATTCTTTAATGATTAATTATTTTGTTATTCTCATGATTTATTCACTAAATACCACCAGCAGTTTTCACAGCCAAACAAAAAAAAAAATTGAAAATGTTAGCCCTTGTTTGGTAACCATTCCTGTTTCCTGTTTTCTGTTTTCTATTTTTATTTTCTGAAT
>JABCMJ010003653.1:0-19431 GCA_014822125.1 Arbutus unedo
TAAGAATGAAAAAAATAGAACATTGCTAGCAATTTTGGCTAAAGGGATTCATCTGCCTAGTTGGTGTGATGCTCTTGAAAGTGATCCAATTGAAGGAGAATTGGATGAAAAGTTGGGCAAATTGTAATAGAGAATAATAGAATATGCCGATCAAATGAAAAAGAATATAATAGAGTATGCCTCTCCACGTGCAGAGAGAAATTGGAATCAGGTGCCACAGAGGTGGTAGGATGTCTACCTCGCCGTTTCAAGTCATTATGGCATATTATGAACACCAGGCCCATTTTAGGTCCCTTCTATATCAAAAATTAAATTCAACATTGGGCGCCCATAACTCAGTAAACAAATTATACTTTTGGGTTTGAGTTTTCAATTAATTAGTCTCACCGGACTGTTATCAGTTGGAAAACACTCTAATGCTTAAAATTAAAACGTGAGACAAAAATACAACAATAAATATATTTGTAATTTGATAGCGTACTTGATTTTGCAACTAAGACAACCTATATCCTCTTGGATCGATACGGCCCATATCCTTTTCGGCCTAGTCTAATTGTTCGGCCCATTGTCTCGAGTACGGATCGATCTGACAACTCGACCCACTATAATAACATTTCTATTCAATTGTGATTTGCCCATTAGGTTATTAATGTCGGATTGACTTGGTTTTTGTAAAACTCGTTGTAGACGTTGAGTTTCATGAAATTAATTATTTGAATCCTATTTTTTGATTCGAATGATGCCCATTTAATGGCAGAATAACCTTGTGCCCAAAACAAAGTATACATCCTTAAGGTTATGTTTTTATCTTGAATTTATGATTGAAAAGAGAAAAAAAAGAGAAGTTTTTCCTCTACTAATTTTTTCAAAAGCTTAAGACTCAAATAAATAATTAGGTCAACCTCATAATTAATCAATTGTGTGTTTTTCTAAAAAGTTCTAGTTAGAAGTCTTTGTTGCATGAGTCCTTTTCAATGACCCTATGGATATTAGAACTATAATTGATTTTTTTCTTTGAATTATAACCGGTTTTTTTCGTCATTCCCATCGGTGTGGGGCGAGCGGTCTTCACTCCTAATGATCTCCAACTTGAAGAAAACCACAACTCCAACAAAGAACCCAATTGCAAATTAACAAAGAACCCAATTGCAAATTCTAATCCTCAATCAATCATGGACATAGTGATCTGAACCCTCTTGTTGTGACTCCAGACCTATCATCTTTTCAAGCATGAAGGCCAACTGAAGTTGAACACAATTTTAATTTTTCAACTATAGCCTACTTAGTCAACATATTTGTCGAATTTTTGCTCTTCAAAATCTTCTCTAGCAATAAACCCCCATCCTCCAAAAGCAAACGGATAAAGTAGTATCTTAAATCAATGTGTTTCGTCCTACCATGGAACACCTGACTTTTTGGCAAGGTGTATAGCATTCTAGCTGTCATTGAAAAGAACGATGTTCTCTTTCTTCAAATCCAACTTCTCTAAGAAGCCCTTCAATCAAATCATCTCATTTGTAGCCTCAATCACGGCCACACATTTAGCTTCTGTCATGAATAATGTCACTAATCTCTGCAGATGTGAAAACCAACTCACTGCTGTCAAACCAATCATATAGACATAACCTTTAGTGCTTCACCGCGTATACTGATCACCAGCAAAGTCTGCATCCACATATCTCTTCACTATTAGCTTCTCTCTCCCAAAACAAAGTGGCAAATCAGTGAAACATTTCAAGTATCGCATAATTCACTTTGCTACTTCTCATTGCTGTTTTCTCGGATTGCTAATAAATCTGCTCACAACTCCTACTGCATGGGCAATATCTGTCTCGTGCTCACATCCCATACATCAGGCTACCAATGGCCAAGGCATACGGAACCTTGGCCATATACTCTCTTTTTGTATCTGTCTTAGATGATTGCCCTCGAGAAAGTTTGAAGTAACTTCCCAAGGGGATGCTAACTGCCTTAGCACTTTACATATTGAACCTCTCTAGAACACGTTAAATATACTCAATTGGACTCAATCGCAAGGTTCCCTAAACCCTATCCCTACTGATTCTCATCCTAATATCTGCTTCATTGCACCCAGATTTTTCATAGCAAACTCTTTTGCCAACTGTTGCTTCAATTTGTTGATCTCCTTAACACATGAACCTGTTACAAGCATATCATTTATGTAGAATAATAAAAAAAATGTAGCTAGACTTAAACCTCTTGAAGTAATAACAGTGATCTGCTTTGCACCTTGTGTAGCCATTGTGGTGTATGAAACCATCAAACTTTCTATTCCACTGTCTGGGAGCCTATTTCAAATCATAGAGACTCTTCTTGAGCCTGCACACCATCTCTTCCTTACCTTTCACAATGAAGTCAATAGGTTGCTTCATGCAGATTTTTTTTATCCAAGTCCCTACGAAGAAAAGTAATTTTGACATCTAACTGTTCAAGGTAGAGATTCTCAGTAGCAACTATACTCAGCACCATTCGGATAGAGGCAATGTTCACAACCCGCAAAAATATTTTTATATAATCAATCCCCTCTTTCTGTTGGAAGCCCTTTACAACCAATATTGCCTTGTACCTTTTCTTGCCATTACTTTCTTGCTTAAGTCGATAGACCCATTTGTTGTGCAAGACTTTCTTTTCTGCGAGAAGCTTAGTTAACTACCAAGTACCATTGGAATAAAGAGAATTTATCTTTTCCTGCATCACACTTTTTCACTTAGCTAATTCAGGAACTTGTAAAACCTCATCATAGCACTCTGGTTCTTCACCATCTGTCAAAAGCAAGTAATCAGGTGAAAAAATATATTTCAAATTTGGTTTGAGTGCTTTGGCTGACCTCCTTGACTGTTTGACCATTGAACTAGGTTTTGTCTTTGGACCTGCCCCATCTGAAACTGTCTTCTCTATCTGACCAGACCTCTGCTCAACTCCACTGTCAAGTGAAAGATCCTCCAACCCAAAGTACTCAGACGTGCCTCCATTTGAAGTGGTACTCTCACTGCTCAGTTTGATGTTCCTATCTTTGTACATTATCTTTTCATTAAACATAACGTCTCTGCTTTTGATTATCTTCCTGTTCTTGTCATCCTAAAAATAATAACCAAACTCATCTTTGTCGTATCCGATAAAGGTGCACTTTTGTGATTTAGCCTCAAACTTATCCCTACAATGATCACTAATATGCACATAGGAAACACAACTGAAAATACGTAAACGTGATAAATTTACCTCTTTACCACTCAAAGTCTCCTTTGGTATGCCAAAATTCAGCAGAACTAATGGCCCAAGATTAATCAAGTATGTTATTGTGTTGGCTACTTCTGTCCAAAAATGTTTAGGCAACCCTACGTGTAACCGCATGCTCCTAACACGCTGTCAAGGTCATGTTCATCCTTTTTGCGATCCCATTAAGCTGTGGAGTCCCTGGAGGTGTTTTCTCTAAACAAATCCCATTTATAGCGCATACTTTCTTGAACTCTCCTAACTCATACTCTCTACCATTGTCGAATCTTAACCTTTTTACCTTCAGATTTGTTTCATTATCTACCATAGCCTTCCACTTTTTGATGACTTTGAACACCTCTAACTTGTGTTTCATGAAATATACCCATATCTTCCTTGAGTGATCATCGACAAAAGTAACATAGTAATAAGAACCGCCATTAGAAGGCAATGTAGTTGGACCCCAAACATCTCTATGGACAAGTTCTAACTTCTGAGCCCTAGGAGGCCTACCGCCTTCTGAAAGCTAACCTGTTTCTGTTTGCCGAAAATGCAATCCTCACAAATGTCAATATCCATTGACTCTAAACCCGATAGCTTTCTTTTTTACTGCAAAATCTTCATTCCTTACTCATTCATATGCCCTAGTCTATTGTGCTATAGATTTGAACTCTTTTCACTATCTGCAACTACTAATTTGTCGCTACCATGTGAAGTCACGTAGAATGTACCATGTCTTTTGCTGCAACCATAGTACCATTGGAGACTTTTCATGTGTCTCTTATGAATGTAGAAGTATAATCCGCTAGTGCAAGCTGTCCAATTGAAACAAGATTCCTTTTCAAATTCAGAACGTGCCTGGTATCTTTTAGACACCATTTGAATCCCTGCGTCGCAATCACATCACATTTTTTCACAATACTACATGACTTGTCGTCGCCCAAGTATACTTTCCCAAAGTTCCTTTCTACATAGTTTTGAAGAACCTTCTAGTTAACAGTGGCGTGAAATGAGGCACTCGAAACAATCACCCATGACTCGATGTCACTGTTCATAACAAGAATAAGTGTATCATGCAAAACGTGATCCTCCTGCTCACCCTTATCCTTCTGCGGTGCTTTGCAAGCTTGTGACATATGGTCTTTCTAGCCACAATTCTAACATTAACCTTTAACGGGCCAAACTTGATATTTATTTTGATTTCTCTTGCCGCCCTTCGATTTTGACATGTTTCTGTTCTGATTCTGACCACCCTTATTCTGATTTCTTACCTTTTGCTGCTCAAAATTTAGAGCTGAACCTGAAGTGCTTAAACCAAAACCTAAACTTTAACTTTCAATTGAATGTCTTTTGACCTCCTCGGTCAAAATTAAACTGACAACCTCACTCAGTTTTAACTTTTCTTTCTCAGTCTAATTACTGACTGCAGTAACAGTACCCTGCCAGCTCTCTGACAACTAAGATAGAATCAACAAAGGTTGAACCTCATTGTCAAACATGATATCGACAGAAGTAAGTTAATCAACAATCGGATTGAATGCATTGAGATGTGACATAAAAGAAGCCCCTTATGCTATAGATAGGTTGAAAATCTTTTTCATAAGATGTACCTTATTTGTAGCAGACTATTGCTCATACATCTTTTTCAGCGCTTCCATAAGATCCTCTGTCGTTTTCTCCTTCAATATATTGTGGGTGACTAACTGCCTTTGATAAGAATAGGCGATAACCCCTAATGCCTTTATGTCAAGAACATTCTAATCTTTATTTGACTATTCTATCTTCTTCTCCCCTTTTTCTTCACCTAGCAACGGCCGATAAAGATCATTTTCATACAAATAGTCTTTTATCTGTGTCTTCCGATACACAAAGTCTGACCCATCAAACTTTTCGATCCTCTGTTTGTCTTCTTCAAAACAAATAACTCTCGCTGAAACTCTAGATTGTTCGAACAAGATTAAGCCATAACTTGTTGAACAAAACCTACCGCAACTGTGACTCTGATACTAGTTGTTAGGAATTAAACGAACAACGTTCAATCCCACAACGTCCCTTATAGATCTTGAGAATAATGAATCACCAAACAAAAAATAAAATAATCACACGTGCTTAATAGAAACAGAAACGGAAAAGAAACGAGGCACAAGATGTACGTGAAAAATTTCAACGCGAGGAAAAAACTACAAGAGCCGCACCAGTCCACTATGTCATAGAGTATAAATTTTCTCACAATATCTTTGAGATGTGTTTTCTTTTGCCCCTCTTTGTCTCTCTGAAAGCTATATATCTTAGGAAATCTTCCAAAACAATATACAAACAATCTAACCCTAATCCTTTTAACAATAATTAGGAAAGAGTTTAAAAAATGCACATCCCAATGCGGGGGCATTTGGATAGACTTGACCACCGTCCGGACAAAAATTTTAGTGATCAAAACTGCATTGGGGCATCCAGATGGGCTTGACCACCATCCGAACAGAACTTCCAGAGGCGTTTAGACAAACTGCCCCCAATGTTCGAATGAAAATTACAAAGGTGGGCATCCGGACTTACGTCACTCCGTCTGGACAGGGATTCCAGTTGTGGGTTGGGGGGGGGGGGGGGGGGTCATTCCTAACATCTTTCGGCCGTTTGGTTCCCTTTACCATATCTAAGAGTTGTTGTGTCGGCACGCTAACTCCAAGCCTCCAACGGCAACACAAGGACCCCTCCTCTGTCGCCAACTCGCCGTGTGCTTCGTCTCCAATTCTCCAGAGTTTGAATCTCATCTCTCTCTCTCACTCTCTCAGATACACACACACAAAAAGTATTTTTGAATTTGACTCTTGATTCTCCAGAGTTCGACTCTCGGTTCTCTTTTCATGGAACTGAAGATGTTTTTTGTGCTAATTTGGATACTTTTGTCCTTCAATTTGATTGTTTTCCTTGATAGCATTGTTTTATGTGATCCAAGACGAGCCTCTTTCAAGTTAAAGGGAATGTGTGAGGAGAGAGCAAAATTAAAGGGTGCGCGAGGTACTGAGGGAGAGAAAGAGAGTTGAGTTTTATGCATGAAAACTCCTCCAATATATTGTATATATATTAAGATTCTCTTCATGGAGTAGGCAATTGAAGGCCGATCCACATCTATTTATTGTGTCTCTATGTTTGTGTGTTCGTGATCATGGGGATTGTTAACTGATTAACTTGATTTTTTTCTTGGTTATTATTGACACACCAATTTGGATTTTCGTTAGAACCTTTTGAGCAAGTATCGGATGACTCCCTAATAATGAAAAATGATTCTAATATCATGGAAGAAGCTTTGGATCAATCAGTTAATCAAATTAATACCAAAAAAATTACAAAAAAATGGAAGTCATGATTTGTGGACCCCATAAAAATAGTGCATGCTATTTTACATGATGTGCACCACTTAATAACTGGCATAGACTATTATACATGTGACTGGCGTATGCCACTTAGACATAGTGTATGCTATTTTTAATTGGCCGAGATTGTGTTATAACTATCGCTGATCAGCCATATCGAATTGTATCATGGCCTTAGCTAGGCCAATCGATGCACGTTTTGATGATTAAAACAGGTTTGAAATTGCCTATAAAAGACCCTTTGGGCTTGAGAGCCAACAACTGGTTCGCTAAATATTTGGAGTGTTTAGATGGTTGAGTGTTTAAAGAAGCTTTGTTTGGTTCAAAAACATTGAAATTAAGGGAGATAGCAGATAAAAGGTTTGTATCGAATAGCAATAAAATACTTTGCTCATTCGCTTTCAACTTAGGTCTTAAATATCCTCAAGAAAAAGCCAAAAATCTAAAGGCTTGAGAAAGTATAAATAAAAAAGTGCAAGTTAATTTGTATTTATTTTTGAAGGGAATCTTTAGTGGCCTAAACAGTAATAAATACTAATTTTAGACTTTTAAGACCTTTTTCTTGAAATTCAGAAGGAGAAAAACTTCTTGTTATAGCCATTGAGTGGTGTATGGTTGTTCTATTTTGATGTACGCATCATAAGCTTAGCGTATGAGAACCCTGCATTTAAATACAATACATAATTGTATTCTCTTGATTTTCTGTTATGCTTATCCCATGTCATGCTTGAAGTTCAAATATTTCTAAAATATTTGTAAGCATGATGTCACATGTTAATGTTTAGTAAATAAATGAGTGCTTATATGCTTGGAAAAAATTCTAAAAAATAAAAAGCAATGCTATGGTCCAGAACATTAGGTCAAGAAAGTTTTCTTGAATTCAAAAGCAATGGCCATAATTCACTTGGATTAATAAAATCACAAGTACAAGTAAATCATGATCATTAATTATAAATTTGGAAAAACTTTTTTAGTCCAATTTCGGGGACCGTAGAATTTTACAAAAATAAAATAGAGGTTATGTCTATGTGATGACATGGCATATGCTTGTTGGCATATTGGTGTACATTATGTAGTCGTGGCGTATGCCAATATGAATATGGTATATGCTGGACGGTTCCTTTTTGAGACAGTGTACATTTTGTTACAATATGAATATGTCTCTACTATTTTTGTACGTACATTAGTGGTTTAGTATCACAAGCATGTTTAATTGTTTACCGTTTTATTCTCCTTTGAATGTCTATTTTCCTCTTGTGGCATTAACATAAAATATTTTTGAAATTCCATGAATGGTTAGCAGAGGCTAACCCGAGGATTAGGCGAGATGGATAGCCTATGACTTTCTTATCTTGCAACTTAGTTCCGAGCCAATTAATCTCTAATAATGATAGACTAATAATCTTTACTTGCACGTATTCACTTGGTTGTTCGAGGTAGCCTTAAACCTGGTTGGCGACTTCAGAATTCACGTTGCTTTGAGAGCCAATTGATGATCGACAGTTCTGTTTTCTGGACAGAGAACCTACAGTTATGCAACACATCAAGATCTAAGATGTGAATAGTGTGAGGTTTGTTCGTTTTTTGCTAGAACTTGATTAGCAACAGAAAGGTTAAGTAGATCGCTGGAGCAGTTGGGTGGTCACTTGAGTGAGTTCAATAAAATTTTAGCTTCTACACAGTTTTTCCTGAGACCGAACCGTAAATTCAGAGAAAGTTAGAAGGCTGCTCTAGCAAGCTTCTTGACACATCGCAAGCGAGAAATCTCTCTCTCTCTCTCTCTCTCTCTATATATATATATATATATATATAATACTGTTTTAGGATTTCTAAAAATTTGGTAGAGAAAAATATTATTGTTTAGCAAGAAAATATGAGAGAGATTTGTTTTATAGCTCTTTGCATAAGCATTCTTTTTTTTTTTTCTTTATTAGTGAAACTCCTTGATTAATTAACTGTCCATCCGTAAATTAGATTACTTTGTGTTTTTGGAATCACGTAAATCTTTAGTTCTTGTGTTTTTGTTCTTTGGTTTGATCGTTTATCAATATTTACGAATAAATTTGGTTATTTGTGATTTGTATGTTGCTTTTGCATAATAAACAACTAGCGATGATCCCGTAATATGCAAGGGAGTAATTAAAAAAAATATAATAATGATACTTTACAAATATTTAACAATATAATTCCTGGAATTCATAAAATTCATATTGTTTATCATAATAAATAAAAAAATATTAATAAAGCGAAGTTATCCAATTTATTTGCTACATTAGACAAAATATATATTGAACTATAAAATGTGCATCCAACTATCTTTTTGTTTTACTTTTAGAAGATAGGAGGAAATTTTTTTTTATGAAATAGAAATGTTAAGATATCTCATTAAACAGTTGCGCAACGGTAATGTTTTATTACCATTGGGACTACACTATGCAGGTGTTAACGAAATTTTAAAATTATAGTGTAAATAAATTTTTTTATACGTAACCTTTCAATCCAATGCCAAACTTCGATTCCTATAATCATTGTCACTGTCTAAAGTGAAAATATTACATAAAACAATCTCATTTGCACAATTTAGATGAGATAAATTTGAAATTTTAAAAAATAAAGAAATGTAATCTAAAATAAAGTAAAATGTATAATCCCATAAATTCTACTATCAATGTCACATAAAATAAATACACAAAATCTTAAAAGCCTAGCTCTTTTTTATTGACAAATTCTATGTCAAACATTTCCTAGCATCTATAAGAAAATAATCGTAATTGTATTCTCTCATATTAGCTAATATTACATTGTGATTATTGATTTTCATTGCATAATGAGTAATAGAGCATTATTTACTGAAAATGTAAAATTTACTTACAATCTTTATTGATTTTAATGGAATAATGAGTAATAGAGCATTGTTACTAAAAGTGTAAATTTTACTTACAACCTTTGGTAATAAAAATAATTTGTGTAAAAATGAATAAAAAATGAGAGGCATCCTATCTATCATAACTATGGGGGAGATGTAGTCCACGGGCCTCTTCTAAGACAGTATTTTCTTCATTCATGTCTATTATTTTTGTTCACAAAATAATAATTAATGCCATAATTAATCATTTATAGTTTGGTACCAAAATTAGAGTGAGAGAAATAGGGACTCAATTTTAATATGAGTGTAATCTCCTCTATTGTGATTAATAAAATGTGCAAGGCGACTATTTTGAAAGTTGTAATGTGTCCATTGTAATTTAGGATTTTTCTAATTTCATTTTTTTTATATAAAAATACTACCATATATAGACAGCTAAAGAGATAAATATGAGAAAATTTCTCTTCTTAGATCCCATTATGAAAATAACCTATTGCAAATTCTGACCCTTATTCTGAATTTCATTAGCTTTTTGAAACAAAGAAAAAAGAAGACATGTATGTGAGAATGCTTATAAGATGTCATCTATTTTTTTACAATACTAAAAATTTAGAAAAATTAAAAACTATGGATTGACATAATTTAAAAACTATGATAGATATGACAAATTTCATACACTATGGATTGTCTAAATTTATAAAATCTTCAAGTATATTTCAAATACCAAATTATTTTATTTTGCTTGACCAATTCAATCTAAAATTTCTATTAAATAATAGCTTTAAAAATTGAAAGTAATGCAACTTATCACTTTTAGAGTCATTCTCACTAAAAGGACCTCATGCAGTATTGCATAACTAGCAAAAATTTCGTGCTATGCACGGGACAAATTAAAATATATTTAGTAATAAATTCATGCTTTGCTCAGGCCAATATGTACATGGATAATATAAATTTATCAAATTTATATAATTTATATCATTGAAATGTAAAACTTATTCATCACATATACTACATGTGTATGAAATAAAATTCAATAAGATATATTCAAGCAAAATTAGGGGCAAAGCAAAAAATATGATAAAGGGATAACTTACCTCGATAGGCGAATGGTGAAGAAATAAAGCATTAAACGTTAGTTTGTGGTTTTTTGAAGAGATATATCTGATAAGCATGAAATTTATAAGTCTTTTCCATAAAAGATAATTAAAGAAAAAAATAAACAAAGAATTGAGGAAAGGAGGAAACGACAAAGAGAAGGTTAAAAAATTTTAGTTACTGTAAAATACTTTCTTTTTTAAAAAAATTTTGAAATTATACATTATGAAATATTATGATTATTATATAATTATTTAAAAATTGAGTTCACAAATTGATTTCATAGTAATTTATTCATCATAGTTTGAAAATATTATCACGAAACTCATAATTTGTAAGTGTTTATCATTTTGACTTGTTAATAGTTAAATTTACCACATTATCTATTTCTTGAGCATTCTTAATCGACGAAACTATTTTCGATTACCGAATGCAAGTTGATACTTTCACAATAAAAAAATAATATGAAATTTCTTTTTTTTGGGGGGGGGGGAGGGGGTTTGTTTGTGTTTGGGAGCCCCATTATTACATTGTGGATTTTGCATTTTTTAATTTTTAGTTTTTGGAGCTAATTGTATAATGCATTTTATCATAATGTACTACCTAAAAATAAACGGAAGAATGCAAAATTCAAAAATCATTTCTATATGAGCTTTTTGAGTTCTTACTCTTTTGCGAAAACGAAAAAAAACACTTATACACATGTCATCCAAAATCATATGAGCTTTTTGATGATGATTTCAAAAAATTACAATTTATATTCAAAATCATAAGTTAGCAATATTTGATTTTGTGCTATGATTGCCATAACATGCCGATATTATACTAAAAAAACAACAATTTGTACATGCATATCATGTGCATGCAGTGTGTCAATATTCAGATTCACCATTTCAAGCCCTTCTCGAGATACTACAGACAGTTATCTTATTTTTCATGTTTGTTGTTTGTCAACTTCTTCCCCTTTTGTTTCCAAAAAAAATTCAGCTAGATAATAGGAATAAAAGTAACGCTAGTTTATGTTGGAAAAATAAATTTTGCAAATGTGCAAAACTAAAAAGTGTAGCTGCGGTCGGAAAACTTATTATTGTTATTATAGTTCAATAATTGCTTGAAGGATTTAGAACCTTAACGTCGGTAAAAATATGAATAGTTAGAAAATCAATTTGATATAAATTCTTATTTTCATAATTTAATGATCAAGATTTTCTTACTTCGGACTATAATGCTTAGGTTTTTATTTTTTTTTAAATTTTGTATTAAGCTTATAGATTTGAACTCCGAACTCTAAATCTCTTTCACTTAGACTTTTTAATGTGACTTATAAGGAAACTCATTTCAAGTTGAGTAATTAGATTTGAGTCCTCTTAACTTGACTCTTGACCAAATTTTTTAAATTAAGATTAACTTGATTTTAAGTCACCGTGAATTATTTATATTCTTGATAAATTTTATATTTTAAATTCTATGAGAAAACTCATTCCTGATAATTCACAAGGTATATATGTGAATTTTAAAAATTCAAAATTTAATATTAACATATTCAAAATTTAATATTAACATCACTTAGGTCAATAATAAAAAAAAATCACATGATTTATATGATTTTTAAGAGGATATTCATGTAGGACCTACTTTTATTGCATTAGTTTATTGCTATTAGACCTATTTTTTATTTACATTATGAAAAAAAAAATTTGACATTATATAAGAGAGTACATTTGGTTATTTTGTTAATGTACAATATAGTATATAAAATTAAAAAGAATACCACAATCGGTTCTTACATTAAATTATTTCTTGGGATTTATCATGCAATTGAATTATATATTCTATAAAATGTACATCAGTTTCGTCATTAATTTTTTACAATTAAATATATAAAATATAAAATAATAGTTTTACTATTGAATTTCAATAATTCACACAGTATCCAAAGTATTACTTTGCGCATTCATGGTTTACCACATATGGAATACAAAAAAGTGAATGATTACAGGGATTTGTCTCTTTTTCACATATAGTTTTAAAAAAGCGCAATGAGGTAAATAAAAAAAGAGAAAAAAATGATGCTTAGACCCTGTTAATTGATGGACTTGGGGTTTTGTATGCTCCGCTCGCTTGATATACATGAGCGCCAATGAGACTTTGCCTCATCTCAGCGTCAAAAACACTCCCATTAAGGGAGCCCTCGAAATTTGCCTCTTCACCCACTGTCTTAACTCGACTCGTTTTGAATCCCTAACTTCACCACACTCTTCACCAATTCATTTGTTGGTTTCAATAGTGCACATAATATCGATCCAAGCAATTTACTTTCTTTTTTCTGTCTAAATTAGAGAACATTTATTTGCAATGGTGCTTGATGTATTAAGGATGAAATTAGAGATAGGGGTGAAGAAACAGAATTGGAGACAACATTCAAATGTTTATTTGAATTCTACTAATTTTAAGTGTTAGTTAATATTCATAATTATCTATTCGGATCTTTTGCTTACATTATCTATTACCATTTAGTTAGTTGAGTTATTTAAAATTATCCCTTTTGATTTGAAATACTGATTCAACAAATTTATAATTATTCCTTTAGATTTATCCACTTAATAAATATATTTAGATTAGGAATTTATTAATTTAGTTTTTTATCTAATAAAATGCTATCACTTGGCACGCTGAGAGTGACTCTCACGAAAAATCATCTTGTAATACTATATAGTATAGATATACTCCTTCCGTCCCGATTTATTTGTCTAATTTCGACATCCGTATCATTTAAAGAATTATCTATATTGAGTAACTAATAATATTTTAAATGATTATAAAAATATTGTCTAATAGAACTAATCGAGATCTATCAAACAAGATTCATAATAAATATAAAAAGAGTTATAAATTAAAAGATATAAATCATTTTTTCAGAGGTCCTAAATAGTAAAAATAGACAAACAAACCGAGACGGATGGAGTAAATAATAGTAGATAATTGAGAGATCAAACCATACCAACAATAAATATAATATAATTTTTTTATCCTTTGTATTTAAAATATACTTTTAACTAAAATGTTAAAAATTATTTTTATATAATATTTGCCATCAGGAGTCTTTTAATTTAGCATAAATTTAGTTATTATGAACATAATTGGAAAATTTTCTTTTTATCCATACTCTTATATAAACATGCCATCAGTTTTAAAGATTTTTTTAATTTCATAATGCAAATAAGAAAATTGTAATGAGAAAGAATAAAATTTGTAAATTGGGAATTCGAAAAAGAATTATTAGATATGGGTGATAGATTATCACACAAGTGCTTTTTAAATTATTTCTGAATGACCAATCAATTTATAGCACTTGTTGCACTCTGAGCCCTTCTCACTAAAAGTCTTTCTGCAATACTATATAACTAGTGAAAAATCAGGACGGATTGAAGCATACTATATAGATAAGAATGTAAGATCACTCGTTATTTTAGTATTTTAAATAATAAAAGCATGTAGCATCAATTAAATATAGTTTCGAAGTAAATTATTTTTAGGAATTGGTCGAGGTCAACCAAAGTTTTGAAGTAAATTACATATGTTTAAGAGGGATTAGATTATCGTTTGATCAAAATAATAAGCATTATTTTGAATTTGAATTGTTTAGAAGGATAATTATTTGTTTGAATTTAATTTATTTAATTAATACTTACACTACTTTGTATAGATTAAAAATTTGTTAATTAAATCGTGTCTCGCCATTTGGCACGCGCAGAGTTATTTTACGAAAAATTGTCATGCAATACTATATAGTATAGATATAGATCTGAATTATTTTTTCCATCTCGATTAGAGGTGAAATCGGTTCAGTCCGGTTGATTTTCGTGGGGTGTAAGACCGAACTGATCGGTTCGGACAGATTTTTTCAGGACCGACCCCGACTGGAAAATTCGGAGAACCAAAACCAGTTCGGGATGTTCGGGGGATCGGTTTTTTTGTTTTTTTCTAGGTTTTTCGGGCTGAACTTCAATTTGGGCCTGAAATGATTTTAGGCCTTAGAAGAAAAAACAACAAATTATAATTTGGGCTAATCGATGACAATTTTGGCCTAGACATTTAGGACCATACAAATTAATAATGTAAGTTTGCAATTTTAAATAGCAAACATAACCAGAAATTGGATCATAACCCAAAAAATGGCAAATCACTAAACAGTAAATTCGGCCATAAAAATTAGCAAATTACTAAGCACTAAACAACAAATTAGCAATGTAAGTTCATAATTTTAAATCCACATCAAACATAACTCGAAATTACACTAGAATCAAATGAAGGACCATAGTACGTAGCCAGAAAGTCGACCATTACCTAAAAAACATCAAATTACGAGAACTTTCAAACACATTTATCATTCTCATAACCCAAAAAACACCAAATAAAGTACTTTAGTACATAAAAAACAGTAAGCAAACAACTTAAAGGTTTGTAGTTTTGCATCACATGAAGATCTTCAAAAACCTACAAGAAAACATTATTTTGTTAGTAAATAGTAAATACAAAACAGTTGCAATTGGTTGTAAGAAAAACACATCGACATGTATGTCGTCAAACCTATTTTTTGACGTACGTCATAGAATTCTTTGCACTTAAAGTTGCAAGGTACGTAAAAATATATTTAGGGCCTGCCAAAGAAAAATAGAACGAACATGGCTGAAGACCAGAACAACTACATTAAACTTTGATCGAGATTGGTGGCTTTCTAGAGAAATTCTCTCAATTACGTAGAAAAAGAAAGATTTTCTTTTACACAATCTTTGAATTTAGTGATTTTGGTGATATATATGTCAACAAACAACTTTTTTAAAAGGTTCCATTAAAAAATTCTAACCCAGTAACCCTCGTTTGTGTTCAATCCAGTGCATCATTTACTCATTCTAGTGCGTCATTTAACAAATAATTACAGAATTCTACACAAATCCATTAAAGAAGTAAAAATTTCATACCTCAAGCCTCAAGCTGTTCCGATTTCGTATAACTCAAATCACTCCTGAAGCTCTGTTGAATCTAGAAATTCGAAGTTGATCGAAATCTGAAATCAAAAAATTGGTTCAGCCGAAGTCGAAGATGATGATCAGAAATCAAAAATAAAAAACAAAAAAAGAGGGTTGGTTTGATCGAAATCAAAAACCATAAATCAAATCCATACTTGGGTCAATATTCGTAGGTCGAAGGTGATGACTGAGCTCTGTAGGTCTCGGATTTGGAAGATGATGATCGACGAATCCATACTTGGGTCAATTTTCAACCTTTCACTAAGTTATCACCGCAGATTCAAGAATGAGATAGAGAATGTTTAGTGTCATCTCTTCTCTTTAAAAATGAAAAAAAAAAAAACACACTTCAATTATGAAAGGAAAAAAAAGGGGTTACCTTCAACCAATGATAAAAGTTTCTTATAAGACGCTGAATTAAATTATCTATGAAAAAATGTTTGGAGATCAAATTCCTTAGATAATAACATAAAAATATTAAGACAGATGTGAGATTCACCTATCAAATTATAGAAATAGGTGTGCATATATTGCCAAGAAAAAAACGTTTACTAGAATGATTGTATATAAAATATATGAAACGATTTTCGGAAACAATATTTTAAGTAATAATTGTAGTAATCGTTGTAAGAATAGGAATTTTTATTGAGAGTAGAAATTTTTTCAGAGTAGGAATATCAACTAAACTATATACATTTGAGGAAAAATTTTTAGAATAATATATTTTCAGAAACATTTTCAAAATAGAAAGGGATTAAAATGCTCAAATTAATTATTCTTTGACCTAGCAACATTTTTCAAAGCCATCTCAAGATTTGTTGTTAGATCAAAGGAGAATTCTAAGAATTAATATCCAAATTGATAAGCTTAACAAATTGTTAAATTCTAAAAATTCCATCTCTAACGTTTTCATGCCATAAGAAATTCCCTTCATAATTATTAGTCTTTTCAATTGAGGATGTTTTAAATCTTGCCATAATTTTCGTATATGACCTCAGTCGTCAAATGAAATCAATCTGAATCGTTATTGTGAAAATATTTTTTAGACGCCTCACGCCGTCCTCCCATGTAATATTCAAATCCTCCAAGATCTCTTCCTACACCAGCCATAGTAGAATGCTAATGAGATCATCTTCCTAATTTTTGTGAATTACAAAATCATATAACTTTTTTCCCTACTTTTGAATTGCAGTTTGATTTTGTAAAAGAGAATGCTACTAACACATTACTTTATACATTAAGTTATAAATTATGTTTATGTGACATCTACTAATTTGAGCACATATTAAAATTCGTAAGACTTATTTTTATATTTTATTTTATAATAATACGTCACGTAATTATGATGTACACTTTGATCTTATTCTTTGTAAAATAGAGACACAAACTTTTCAGAATTAGTGTGTGTGAGAGAGTGAGAGAAAAAAAAGAAGGGGGACGGAAATGCCGCCGAAGGGAAAAGGGCAGACAGTTAGGAAACCCGTGAACACGTTATGAAACAATTTTCAATGCCAATAATTGTTACCGTGGGTGTTCTATTTTTTCTAATCAGGTCTCTGTACAGTTGGCAAACCCGTGAACACCTCTTTCGCAATTTTGGGGATTATTTTTTCTGATTGAGAGAGACTTGTCAGTTTCTGGTAAATCTTTTCTGAAATTCACATGCATCGCCTACTGACAACCAGACAAATTATTCTCCACCCAACATATTTCTATGTACTATCGATCAACTTTCATTTCCTTCCCCCAAAATGCCCTTCACATTTTGTAAATGTCCCAAACCAAAAAAATAAAAATTGAATTTCAAGATTTTGAAGTTATAAGAGCATGTCATATTTTGCACAATATCATACATATGAACAAGTGCATTGACCATCTTTGTCTTGCCACTCTCCGGCGTGGAACGAGTTCAATCGAACAATTACTGGAGCTTTCAATAGCAGATTGAGACCTGGCTAATTTTTGATGGACTCACTTACCGTCTACTTATGGGAGTCTCATTGAATGTTAGAATTTTTTTTCTATAAGGACTAATCTTATAATAGTTGATAGCACATGAGAAATTTCAAATTTAAAAGTTAAAAAAAAATATATTTTTAAGTTTCAAGTCTTTACCAACAGAACTGCCCTTATAGTTGTTTTTCTTCTTTCCTGTCATTGTTTTTGAACTTTATCTCTACTGATGCACTAAAAGGCAACACTTGTATAATCTATCATTAGCATCAGCACTTAATTGTTTCTCTAAATTGGAGCGGTAAAATGTGTATAAAAGTGAAGTGAGTCCCACTTTAGTATATGAAGTAAGATTTTGAATATCGTATCGGTTTAAGTATTAATTTTTTTTATTGGTACGATATGTGTTAGTATTGATTATATACCGGATATCATATCGAATTTATCGCAAGTATCAATAGATATATATAAACAGAGAGATCTCTTGGAAAAAAAAAGTTAGAGAGCCAAACAAAATTAATTTTTTTCTTAACTATCAATATATATTCCGGTATGGGCTGGCATTAGTCGATACGGTCGATACAGCCGATACTTGACTGGTATGGGCTGGTATTTAGAACGACACGGTATTAGGGGTATCTTGTACAATTTTTACGCCAAAACGGGACGGCCAATACGGTACGATATTTATAATCCTGATATGAAGAGTAGTTCTATTTGGCCAAATCAAATTATTACTTTAGTAGTTATTTTATCCTGAGAAACATACGTTCGTTTTGGTTATATTATTTCACGTAAAGTAAAATTTTGGACTTTGGTTTGTACCACGTGGCAAGAGTGTACATTTAAAGTAAAAAACACAAGAACCCTCAATTATTGACTTATTAACTTTTATTTAGGCTAAATTATTCTAACTAGAGTTATATTGGACGACAATTCCGTTATTTATCCTACGGAGTTAAATAAAATCCTGTATTAAATTCAGTCAAAACGCCACAAATAATTTAGTCCAAACGAATTGAGCTAGATCAAATTTTACTTTGTATAGAATAATTTAATAATCTAGGTTCTCTTTCTACAACCCTATTGATATGATAGGCCCGGCCCCCACCCCCCCTTTGTTTAAATAGACGGGACTCTTTTTTTCTGTTTGATGACTCTATGACTAAAGTTATCACACGATTTCGAGTTTGACTTGATTTTATTATTTGATTATTTTTTCGTATTTATGTAAAAAAATTCATAATTTTTTGTCGTTCGTCAACTTTTTGTGAATTATTGATTCGTCTTTACAAGAGATTTCAGAAAATATATAAATAATAAATCAAATTTAAAAAAATTTCAGAAAAGACAAAATTAAATAAGTTAAAAACATGATTTTTTGTACTTATTCATCATCTTTAGTTATTTTTTTAAACTTTTGGACATAATTTTATAATTTTTAATTTTTTTTAATCAAGACGGATCAATAATTCACAAAAAGACAAAAACAACAAATGTGAAAAAAATTGAATAAAAACAAAACATGCTTAAAAATAAGGTGAATAACAAGTGAAACTAGCACACATATATGGAGAGTAACACAACCATTAGACCAAACGGTCACTTCCGTACACTTCACCTAGAGAAATTCGGAAAAGTGTAGGCTTCCAGAAAGCTTACTCAGAAGCTAATCACAAATCCAAATGAATCATGATTATTAATTTTTAAATTTGGAAAAAATTTTGGGTACATTTTTTTTATTTGTAGCACTCATCGAAAATTTTAGATCTATTTTGTCTCGTGAAGCTATTGGAAATTGATATTTTCTTCTATTGTTTTTTGTTTTTAAAATCTACACAACATATCAGAGTTCCTTCAAAGTCCAAGAAAAACTCTC
>JABCMJ010003654.1:0-19600 GCA_014822125.1 Arbutus unedo
GTAAAAGTTAGAATTAATCTATTCATTACATACTTGCATTCATGGGGGTTCATAAGGGGTAATTGGTATGTTACTGGGTTTCAATACTCATGGTACGTTGTACCCTGGCCCCGAGCCAGGTGTAGGAGACAAACCCGAGTCAGAACCCGAAGCAGAAGTGGTGGTTACCGAAGCAGAGGAAGAGGATCCCGAGATAGTAGAACTCTGGCTGTATCAGTAGCTAGGCTGCCTGCAGTTCATTGAAGATCCCCGTATGTGGGGTTAATTTTATTCGTATTATTTAAATTCTTCCACCACTATTACTATTTAAAAAATTGAGATAATACTTTAATTGTTTTATTATGTTTTAAATTTTAAACTTGAGAAATTTTCTTTATATTAGTATTAATTAAGTATTAAATTATAATTAATTAATTATAGATCATTTTAATAATTTAAAAAAAATCATTTAAATTTTCAGGTCGTTACATAACTTAGGGCACTCCATTGATATTGACTGGTCCTTACCTATCCAGGGCTCGTAGTTTGAGATTATGTACTCGGCTTGAATACTAATCCGCAAGGAACGAACCTTCTACCGTCCACTCAGGTCAATGACTGGTTCTCCCTATATAGGTTCGACCGATCGTGATGTCACTAGATTAGGTAACGAACCTTAGCAGCTCCTTAATCGGCTTAAGAACGCCCAAGACACTAGCTGTCACTCCCTCGAGGTTCAAAATTTTCCTCATAGACGTCCTTGAAGTCACTCAACCACCGTCTACAACAACTTCTAATTGGGGTTCTTCCAACATAATAACTAAACACAGGACAACGCCCAAGAACAACATGGGATGATGCCCAACAATAACACTACCATGACTCCAAAAACTCGATTTTACATCTTTTCCATTAACACATACCCAGGTGTCTCTACATAGTTTCACTACGTATAATGCACACCCAACACCCTCCATTATCTTATTCAGGTGTCATTCGAATCGGTATTTCCAACGTTATTTTGTGTCATCCAAAGTACAATTATGTTAATTTAATAAAATAATTGGACAACATTACAAATGTGGCCAAAGACATTATTTACAAATCGTCTAGATGACCCAACAACAACCCAACCACAATGATCTGCTAACATGAATTAAACATAGCGATATAATATGGTCAATGATGATAATCTTGCTCTCACAAAATTTTACGGTAAATCGTTAACATCACAATGATAAATAAATGTATGTCTGTGCAAGTGTAAGTGTAAATTAGATTCAATTTCTATCAATTGGTTAATTTACCCGAAATAAAACCCTAACCAATCATCAGCCCGGTTAAATGGTCTCAACATATTTTAGGACAAACAACTAGCAGAGCACAAAAATCCGAAGAGAATAAGAAAATAAAAATATAGGCATTCTATAGGCATTCTATATGTGGATTTTTAAAATTCAAATTCAGTATTAACATCACTTAGGTCAACAATAAAAAAAAATATCACATGATTTTCAAGAGGATATTGATGTAGGACCTATTTTTATTGCATCAGTGAATTGCTATTGGACCTATTTTTTATTTACCTTATGAAAAATAAAATTTGACATTAAGAGAGTACATTTAGTTATTTTTTAAATGTACAATATAGTATATAAAATTAAAAAGAATACCAAAATCGATCCTTACGTTAAATTATTTCCTGAGATTTATCATGCAATTGAATTATATATTCTATAGAATGTACGTGAATTTTGTCATTAATTTTTTACAATTAAATATATAAAATGTCAATAGTCATGGTTTACCATATATGAAACACAAAAAGGTGAATGATTATATGGATTTTTCTCTTTTACACATATAATTTAAAAAAAAGTGTAGTGAGATAAATAAAAAAGAGAAAAAAATAATGCCTATTTCTCATTAATTGAGTCTATTTAAGCAAAATCCTAAAAACTATCAGTCAACTAAACAAACATGAATTAAGGAAAGAGCAAATGGACTTGTGGAATGAAACAACAAAACTATAATTAGGGTGGGGGTGGAAGAAACTTACAATGGAAGAGTTTTTGATGCTGAGATGAGACAAAGTCTTATTGGCGCTAATGTATACCAATGCCAGCAAAGCGTCCAAAACACAAAGGAAAAGCCTCAAATTAGATCGCCGATAATAATTAAAAGCAATTGAGGGAGCTCTCGAGATTTGTCCCTTCATCCGCTGCCCTAACCTAATTTGCCTTGAATCCCTAACTTCACCACACCCATCAGCAATTCATTTATTGGTTTCAATAATGCACATAATATCGATCCAAGCAATTTACTTTCTTTTTTCTGTTTCAATTAGAGAACATTTATTTGCAATGGTCCTTGATGTATTAAGCATGAAATTAGAGATAGAGGTGAAGAAACAGAATTGAAGATAACATTCAAATAACATTTAGTTATTTGAATTCTACTAATTTTAAGTGTTAGTTAATATTCATAATTATCTATTTGGATCTTTTGATTACATATCTATAACCATTTAGTTAGTTGAGTTATTTATAATTATCCTTTTTCATTTGAAATACCAATTCAACAAATTTATAATTATCCCGTTAGATTTATCCACTTAATAAATATGTTTAGATTAGGAATTTATTAATTTAGTTTTTTACCAATCAAATGCTACCACTTGACACGCTTAGAGCGACTCTCACAAAAAATTGTCCTGCAATATAATATAGATTTCATTTTATTCAAAATTTTGGGTCGTTTCAAGAAATTTGGTTTTTGATGCAGTAAGTTAGGAAAATCAATTCTTAATTGTTGATAACAAAAAAAGAGTAGTTGATTCAGTAGCACGTGTTGCAACGAAGGCTAGATGTCATTATGTTAATAAAAACTTGCTCAGTGTGATGTTAACAAATTAATCCACTACAAAAAAGAGACTTCATAAGTTAACAAATTAATCCACTACAAAAAAGAGACTTCATAATTTCAGGGACTTGATCAATGGAATAAAAAATGGGCAGACTTAAACATCTTCCCCAAAGAGATGCAGTAATAACAGTATTTTTAGGCACTACTACATTAAGAGGGATTTAGCCTATTCTACAATGTCACAATTGAGGTATATCATGTTACCTCTTGGTATGAGTTTTGTTATCGACATGTTATGTTAGTTCGATGGAAACAAAATCATTTTCCTTCGAATTCTTTCAAATAGAGCTAGAAAATGAAGGAACTAGAAAAATTGTTCGAAACACCTTCAGAATTAATTACATAAAATTTGTATCAACTCTCTATATGGAATGCAAGAGATATGCATGAACGAAGAAATAAAGAGAAATTTCTAACATTAATGATTCGCGATTCCAAATAAATACTACAGAGTTCAATGAACATAATTTTAACAAAAGAATACATGATGATGATAATGAAGAAAATACTCTGAAGATTGGAGCCCGCGTCTTTTATTCTCTTTTTAAGGTTTAGATGACTGACAAAAGAACTTTTTTTTTTTTTTTGTTCTCAAAAGTTGTTTTTCAATGTTGATTTTAATTAAAACAAACTCTTCATAGTTGCAAGATTTTAAAAAGACGTAGTTTTAAACGTAAAGAGACTATCATGAAAGAGCACAAAACTATAATCTAGCATCTCTGAATCTCCTTTTACATGTCGGTTGTGGAAAAAAAAAAAAAATGGAATAACTATACAACCAATGCAGAAATTTAATAGTAGAAATGAATAGTTGGGGTGGGGATCCCACTCATTAAAAAGGAAAAAATAGTATTGGGAATGCCCTTTAATTTCTCCTATTTGGCAAAATATACATTTGGGTAAAATGCACCGACCTCCTCAGAGGTTTCTGATAATTGCAGGAACCTCTTTTGAGGTTTCAAAAATACAATTACTTCTCTTGCATTTCAAATTATTAGATCATTACCACCACATTGTTAGTTTTCATTAATTTCCGTTAGTTTTGTCTTTTAATGTGACCATTTTTTTCTTCTTTCACGCTCACTCCCTTGATTGTTTTTCCAATAATTTTGTTAAAAAGAATTCATGCTATTTTTTCAGATCAAAAGATTAAAGATTTTTCATGCATATTTTTAAAAATTTATTTTCACCTATTCAAAGAAGTAAGAAAAAAATAAATCAGTGCCAAAATTTAAAAACAATCTTTCGTACATAATTTTTTAAAATTTTGACACTAATTTAAATGTTTAAACCTATGCGCGAAAATACTTTAATTTTTTGATAAAAAAACTAGCATGAATTTTCGTACTGAAAAAGATAAATTATAATATATGACATAAAAAAATAATGGATCTACACATCAATAAAGAATAGAAATATATTTATTGATATTAAATTAGATTAGTCGGACTAATTTACGTACACCTCGATTAAAATTTGAAAAAAAATAAAATAAATTTATTTTTAAAATAAAAATTCTCGTAAGTTTTTTTTTTATACTATTATACTCTTATCGAACAAGCTTAAAACATTTTAAAGTATATAGCCTTTTAACGTTATAAATTTTTTTATGACATATTTGTTATTCTTACAGGATACTTGCTTCTAGTTAAAAAAAAAGTCAAATCTCAAAATAATTCTTCAAAACCAATTATTGAAAAAAATATTAAGGGAATGAGTGTGAAAGAAGAGAAAAATGATCGAATTTAATGACAAAACTAATGGAAGTTAACGACATGAATAATGATCTAATAGTTTTAAAAGAAGGAAAGGTGATTGTAGTTTTTGAAGTTTCAGGAGAGGTTGCTGTAATTGTGAAAAAACTCATATATGTTTTTGTGGGTTGGGGTTCCTACTTACCCTGCATTCAAATAGCAGCAAATGAGTGTAGAGTGGAAGTTGCTTTCGATTATCACACTCTGAGCGGTCCAACAGAGCATGTGATAATTTTAACCTTCTTGTCCTCTGTGTGGTCATAAGTATGAATGTAGAAACTGCCGAGTGGGGCACCAAATCATGACCTAACTTAACACCGCTTCCTCCCTCACTGTGCTAACAAATTACGCGTATGCTCATGTCGTAATATTTTGTCATTTTTCTCTGATATATAGTCACAACATCCCCCCCCAGTGGCGAAACCGTAATTCAAGGTTTAGACTCTGTCGTAATTTAATATTATTGCAAGATTTAGACCATCAAACAAACACGGCCCCCAAGTCATCAATCAAGTAAAAGTAAAAATGAAGCGATGCGTGTAATTTTGTTTTCTTTTCGATTTTGGATGACTTCTTGTCGTCCACTTGGGTGGCGAGTCTCACATGGCAAACAATAAGTCAAAGTTTTTCAGATGTCAATGGATTAGTCTGACATCATGCCTAACGCATGTTTTCCTTTTAATTTTTCTAATATTTTCAAGAATTAATAAATTTTCTTCGTGGATCAAAACAATTAAATGAAGCGATAGACGCATATATTTTGTATCGGTCGGGAATGTATTACAGTTTCTTCTACATACTTTCATATTTGACCGTAGAAACACGGCTTAATTCTGCCTAATTTTGCGTTTACGTACAGAGAAATGCATATGCACATTTCCAGATTGAGTAAATATGGTCATTACTATTTGTTTCTCTAAATATATAGTACAAGAGCGTTCAACTTTGAATTGCCTTTCAACACTGCTTTTCGTTACTTCCTTAATAATAATAGTTGCAGTTTCCTCTCTAATAACAACCATTTTATTAAATCTCAAAAAGAAGAGCAATGCTATCCTCAAGGGCGGAATTAGAAATTTAATTTACCCCGGGCTAATGTATTGAATCCCAAATAATAGGGTGGCCTCAAAATTCTTGCACTAAAATTTTACATATAAAAAAACAAAAATTCACCAACTTCCACTTGGGCTATAGCCCAGGACAGCCATTGAGTACTTCCGCCACTAGCTATCGTCCTAGAAAACTTTTCCCGGATTCAAAATCAATAGTTATGATTCATTTGGATTTAGATACATACACATTCAAGTAAATTTAGTCCATTCGTTTTGAATTATGAAAATTTTTCTAGGGTAGTAAACTTTTCCGAGAAAGAAACCAATTGCATCATCTATTAGCGGGATCTCAATCAAAATTAAAATAAAACTACATATGTACTAACAATATATAAATTGATGACACTTTAAAAGTTTCGACACTGAGAACGTCTCGAACCAACTACTCTCTAAATCTTCAAAATGAAATTTCAAAATAATGTTGTTTAATCAAAAAGTGAAAGCAAAGAATGTCAGATGGTTCCCAACCCAAATAGATGGCTTTGGTTCAGATGCACCTACATGCATTCCAGTTGGCTCATATCTAGTCATTTGGATAACTTCTTTCCCATGGCTTTCGGTAGCTACTACTCACACTATTTCCAACCCAATTTCTAATTTCTCTCTATAAATATCCCTCTAAATTTTCTCTCCGAATCATTTTTTTTGACATATATCCATATCAATCGCATTTAATAAGTTCTATTAATATATTTTCGTTGTACAACTTTTTAAAAAAACAGGTCAGTAATTTTAAGGATATTTACAATTTATAAAATAATGTGGAAGTACAAAGTGTTGGAATTCAATTATGAAGTTTTAAAACTCTTTTTAATTTGTTATTTGCCAACATGTAATTTTTCAAGTGTCACCATTTGCCTAGCTTCTCCACACTGATCAAATATAGCTAGCAAAGAAAAACTGAGACAAAATGACTGACTAAATTAACAGTGGTTTGGAGATAGAAATTCATGTTTGGTCTGACTATTATTACTCCTAGGATATGCATAACTAGTAGGTCGAAGATACACTAAGATGAAATCCTCCTCGCCCTCTTTTGGATTCTAAATCAAAATAATTTTTTCAAATGATCACTCTTTTTATCTTTTGGCATTTACAAATTTCACACCGGTAAACATAATCGGTTTGGCCATTAGAAGTGATACGGAGAAAACTTGATTGATTTTGAACTCAGGTCAGTTAGTAGACAAACTGTAGACATGCAGAATTGAGTAGAACCGATAACTTCTTATGTTACTGCACATAATAACAAGCTCCAGAAAAGATTGCAACCCATCACAACTGGGCATATTGGCAAATATAACCGGCTTAAAAACAAAATCAACAAGCACCAATCCATTGTTCGTGTAAATTACATGCCCCAGATTTTCAACTGAGTCTTGCTTGAGAGGAACAAAACAAAAATTGTTATCTGGTTTATAGAAGCACAGCAGCATTTCCATTAAAGTAGCATTCAAAATTGAAGAACGTTTGCACATTCCAATCATGGCGATTAAATTGAAGGTCCTACTATCACTTCTAATGGCCAAAAAACCAATGGTACTCCAGTATATATTTATGATAGATACCTTTAAAACCTACTATTGTTAACTAGGTGGAAACAAATTAGAACAAATGAGGCTGATTTGACGAGAAAAAGAAGTAAGAAAAAAACTAATACTTAAGATCTCTTTCATCGTTATGTTTACTTGAGTAGAGAATGATCTGACGAGAAAAAGAAGTAACCAAAAAAAAACTAATACTTAAGATCTCTATCATAGAAACATAAGTTCACAGGAAAATTGATTTCAATGTGCTCAAGTATTAGAGAATAGAAACAGAAGTTTTCAAAAGCAATTTGAATCCTCAACCTTGACGACATGCTTCCTCAATGAAAAGTACATCAGGCACGGAGAAAGGAGAACAAAGGCCTTCCCAAATAGATTCTAGAAAGCTAAACCTTGATGGCATATTTCCTCATTGGATAGTACATCTCCTTCTTTTTCTCCCTTTCTGTCTTCAATGATGCCTGTGCATGAAACACAGAGCGGTAATGAGACCGCAATTTAACACACTTATCCTAGGTGTTAAACAATAAGGATTTACAGAAACAAATCACTGTTGAGTATTGTCTCGATCGAAACGTCACAGAGAGTATTTGCTTCCAATCGACACACCGTCCAATTAAAAAGAAGACAGACAAATAATCAGGATGCTCGGAGTGTGGCTAAAGTCCAAGGTTTGTCAATTTGGGTTCAATGTCCAACACAAAACAAGCCACTTTTTCAGAAGTATCTACAATTTTCTAAGTCCAGCTACTAAGCATGTAAATTCAAACTTCATGCTGAATAAGCTGCAAATGACTGGAAACAAGCAGGACTGCCCTTCTTAATGCCATAACACCGTGGCCATCAAAATCCCAGTCCAACCGAGTTGTAGAATAACTTGACGACTGTAAATTTAGTTAAACGACCTAGAGAGCTGGCTAAGATCTCACCTCCTCTCCTCTTCATCTTTTATCCTCCTTCTATATCCCCTTCCTTTTACATTATATTTTAAAGAAACATAGAACAGTTGAATCCAACTCCAAAAATTGCATAGAAGCACACTTGATCCCAATCACGATTCTATTAAGTTTTTCTCTTATTCTTCATCTCTTATATATATATATATATACTTGTGCATTCGTATAAAAGAAGTTGATAAAATCTCCTTCTCAGACATCTCCCCTCTAATGAATGAGGAACTTCATTTGAGAATTGGAATAAAATGTGAAAGACTCTCCCGGTTAATAAAATAATAATATTTTTCGAATGGTTTATAGTATAACGTTTGAAGGGAGGGTAAGGATTTTCTGTTCTCTTTAAAATCCAGAAAATTCAATTTACTATATAAATCAAGTTTGGAGGGAGAATTGAAATCTTTATTTTTGCTTGAAAAATAATGCTATCCATTAAATAAATCTGCCATTATCATATATATATTTAGGACACACAATACGTAACGTATGCTAATGTATATACAATTCTCCCCTATTTATACAGAAAAAGTAGTCTTAAGATTCTTGACACGATTTGACAATCGTCTCCACGAGTCCCTCCTAGCGATCGCATGCAGAATCCCAATTTACACCGCAGCTTTACGGCTCAACCTCCATTGGACTTTATGTCAGACAGGATTTCATTAAATGCTCCAGTGGTACATAGTAGATTGGACAAAGCTTAATCCTAGTCAGCAAAACTGCCACAACTACAGTAAGCTAGACTTCTAAGCCTTAAAATGGAGTTCAGCCAGGGATTATATAGAGCCTGGACAGGTCACTTCATTAGAATTTAGAACCCTAGACATATTGAAGTTAATCATGTGCCACGTAGAAACGATGCTGTCATTTCCATGCCCTGGATCCGACTCCAAAGTCTACCTATTAAAAATAGAAACATTTACTCGAATGTAGGACTTAAGAGTCAAGTATCCAATTCTATGATTAGGAAGACATCGAAAGCCGATACCATCTCCTTAGCTTTTTCTTCAGTGCGTGCCTATAAGTACTGACAGAATTTAGTGTCAATAGGTATATAACAAGTGTACAATTAGTGGGACAAAATCCATTTCTATCTTTCGGTGCAACAACTACTGTGACAATTCATTTCTCAATTAACAGTTCCATCACAAGTTACAGTGCAAATCAAATTACAGCAAATAGAAAGGATAGAAATTGAAAAATCGCAACAATAAAAAAAATTCAGAGAAACATTAAAGATACAAAACCAGGTGAAGTACCTGGTGCTTAGTGAGGCGTCTCCGTATGGCTCTGGTCTTCTTGGGACGCAGATCAAGTGGCAGGTACTTCTTGTTCTTGTAAGCCTCCCTCAGAGCGGCCTTCTGTTTCTGTGAGATCACCGTCAACACCTGTGCGATCGACAACCTCACCACCTTTCTGCATCCAATAAACCATACCAAAATCAAAACGAAGAAATCATTAAATATAGCAACATGCGCAACTACATAGATTACAGAGAGAGAGAGAGAGAGAGAGAGAGAGAGTACATCTTGGAGAGCTTGTTGGGGGCACCACCAGTGACCTTGGCGACGCGAAGAAGAGCAAGCTCTGCTTTCAGATCCTTCAACTGGGCCAATAGATCGGCCTTCGACTTCTGCCTGAGCTCGTGAACCTTGATCCTTGCTGTAGCAAAACACAACAAACGAAGAGGAATAAAAAAATCTTCATTCTAAGTGGAAATGATGGACACACATATACATCCACAAACGTATGCGAGGAAAGCAAAGTCAAATAATGGCTCTTCTAATTCTCCTTACCCATGGCGCCCGTATCTCTCTCTCACTCTCCGCTCTCTCTCTGTCAGCCTGAGAAGAAATGAAACCCTAGCCGTCCTCGGCGGTTTTATTAGCACTGTATCAGAAGCCCTAATTATCAAATCGCGCGCGAGACGACTCCAGTTACTCTACAACGCGAGCCCCGGTAACTGCGCGTCGGACAGAATATGGGCTTAAGTGATCGTTTGCATTAGGGCTTTAAAACCTGTTTGGCCCATTCACTGTGTACCGATTCAACCTCGAGCTGTTATCCCATTTTATGGCCCGAGTGTGCTGAAATACTTGACAAATTAACAAATCAGCTATCCCCACATGGAAGGGAAGGGAAGGGAAGGGAAGGTCTTTTTGGGCCGGTTGTGGGCAAGGACAAATTCGAACTCTTGACATCGCGATTTGTAGTTACGTGTTCTAATATTCTGAGCTACAGGTTCCATCTCACTTCCACTGTATTTGTTCTCGGGAGCAACCACAAAAAAAAAAAAAAAAAAAAAAAAAAAAAAATATATATATATATATATATATATATATATATCCTCTCTTCAGCCATTTCGGGTTAAAAAGATGTAAAACCTATTTTGCTCTACAAGAATAATGTCTTTTTGGGGTGTGAAATGGGAGACAATGGTTGTCATGATTGGAGTTTTGAATAAAATGACATTTTCATTTTTTATTTTTTTAAGAATGAGAGGTATTAAGTTTTTTATCATCATGGCATTGAGCTATTTTTTCGTAGGTCAAGGGTTTAGCGGCGATTAGTGTGATTGTGTTACTGAATTGAGACAGTACCCCTGCTTCTTCGTATTAGTCTTTCTGTCCTTTCGTCTATATTATTATTAGAGTTGGATAACACAACAGGTGATTCAAGAACTTAGGCCCAAACGGTAGTAGTTTCCTTCTCCTGCACCATGGCTTCAATACCTGTTTGGCCCATGGTGGCCTGTACAATGTGTCCCGATTCAACCTCGAATTGTTATCCCATTTTATGGCCTGCGAGTGTGCTGAAACACTTGACAAATTAACAGATTCAGTAGCATGATCATGAAGCATCTAGACCTGGGTTTGTAGCCCAATGGTCTTGTGGGTGATGAAGCATTGTCGATACCTCTTGAACGAAAGAAGCCGAAAAAAAAAAAAAAAAAAATCCTGAAGCATCTTACCCTTGGTTCCCTTTGAGCCAAGAGGTAAATAATTAGAGCCTGTCAACATGTTATGTTTGGAATGAATCTCAGCTCCCCTTTGTTGTATAGTTAACAAACAGCCCACAGCTGTCATCCAAATGTTGGTAAATAAATCCAAATAACTTCAATCTTTAAGGAATCAAGTCTCCAACTAAAGCAACCCTAGACTTAATGTGAAAACCACATATTCTATTGGTATCTCAATTTAATTTAAGATTGTAAAGTTCAAATATACACTATATATGAATCATCTCCCTTTGAGTATCTGCTGAATTTAGATACATATATTTATAACATATATAATCTTCGATTTTCGGTCCTCAATTTGCTTTGTCTGTTTTTGTTTTTTTTTTCACTCCTAATTATTCGTGTGTCAGTATAAAATTACAACTATAACCAAATGGTGAGCTAGTTGATTTCCTAGCTTATCTATATGAAGACAAGTAGGAGAAGTCTCTTTTAGCTTTTCCTTTAACAACATAAGATACAAAACTAGGATCAACTGTGTGCATCCTCTCAATTGGAGTAGTAGTTTTCAAATCACTATCGTAATGATGGCATGGGGGTACAAGCTAATAAACCTTTATAAAAGTAAAGTACCTTGATCCATTTCAAAGAAAAAGAAAGAAGCTTTTTTGAAAAAGTTTACAGTTCACTCTGTATGATGAGATACGGCCAAATAAACGAACAGAGGCTCATTGTCTCTTGGCCTAGTAAGCAGTGGTACTTAAGACAAATAGGTTTTTAGGTCCTGCAAAGCTTGGTCACATTCCGGAGTCCACTGAAAACTTCGTCGGCTACACTTTTTCAGGAATTGAAAAAAAGGTCGGCACTTATCTGACGATCTGCTGATGAACCTGTTGAGCGCAGCTGCCATTCTTGTTAGTGTTTGGATGTCTTTGATTGTATAAGGCGCTTCCAATCTGTTGATAGCATTGATCTGATTAGGGTCGGCTTCGATACCTCGTCTTGTGACTAGGTAACCTAGGAATTTTCCCGAACCGACGCCGAAGGCACACTTCTCGGCATTTAGGCAAAGCTTGTGTTTCTTTAGAATGTCGAAAACCTCTTGCAAGTGTGTCAAGTGGTTGGCCTCGTGCTTGCTTTTGACCACTATATCATCAATATAGGCCTCCATCGTATCCCTAGTATGTTCGCCGAACATCTTGGTAATCATGTGTTGGTAGGTTGCACCCGCGTTCTTGAGACTGAAGGGCATTACTTTGTAGCAGAACAACCCACAGGGGCTGATGAAAGCGGTTTTCTCCCTGTCCGGCCTGTGCATAGCGATTTGGTGGTACCCCCGGTATGCATCCATGAAGCTGAATTGAGCATGGCCAGCCGTGGCATCCACCAGTCAATCGATCCTTGGTACGGGAAAGTAGTCTTTAGGGTAAGCATCGTTGAGATTCATGTAATCTACACAGACACACCATTTGCCATTTTTCTTTTTCACGACCACCGTGTTGGCTAACCAAGTTGGATATTGGACCTCCTATATTGCTTCGGCTTCCAAAAGGCGGTTGATTTCTTCAATTACGGCATCGGCGTGGGTTGTCGCTGACCGTCGAGGCTTCTATATTATGGCTCGGTGAGTCTTGGCAACATGGAGCGAACAACAAATAAATTCGGGGTTGATCCCCGGCATCTTGTACAGTGTCCATACAAACATCTCCCTATTCCGTCTGAGAAAATCGTCCATTAGTTCCCGTTCGGCAGATGACAAGTTGGATCCCAACAGAAAGGTTCTGTCGGTGTTTGAGTTGTCGGCCGCCACAGTAATCAAGTCCTCGACGGCTTTTTTTGCAGCTAGCATGTCAACGTCTTCCAGTATAGCAACGTCCGGCACCTCTACCCATTGGACCTCTCACGGGTAGACCTTGCTCTTGATCGCCCCTATGTAGCACTTTTTGGCAGCCAACTGATCGCCTAAAACTTCTTCCAACCCCCACGTCCCGTTGAAGTGGAGGACTTGGCGGTAAGTGAAATCTATGGCTCCGAGCTTATGTAGCCATACATGACCGACGATAGCATTGTACGGGCTTGGTACATCTACGACCACGAACTCGGCTACCACCGTTCTAGAGCCAACGCGGATAGGGAGTTTGATTTTACCGAGCGGCCATACTAGAGCCGAATTGAATCCCACCAATGGTACCTCTGTGGGTTTAAGGTCGGTGTCTTGCAAATGGAGGGCTTTGAACAGGGAGTAGTACATGACATCGGCCGAACTCCCTTGATCCACTAGGATTCGGCAGACCAATGAGTTGCCGAGGGTGAGAGAGACGACCAACGTGTCATTGTGTGGCATTTGGAGACGTTGCAGATCTTGGTTAGAGAAGGAAAGGTTGCCTCTAGAATGATTATCTGGATGCGGACGTTTGGCCCCCGTGCTCACTGCCATAACTTTCTTTCCATTCGCCGCACGTTTGACTCAGCCCTAAGGTTCTCCTCTGTAGCTGTGTCCACCATCTCATGAATTACGTCGATCACCCTGACCTCACCACTATGTTCTTTCTCAGGCTCTGACTATGGTCTGGCTCGTGTCTTTTCTTCGTCTATATATTCCTTCAGGTGGCCCTGTGATATCAACTTCTCAAGGAATTCCCTTCGCGCTCAGCACCTTGTAGTCAGATGGCCTTTTTTCCTATGGTAGGAGCAACGGTAAGGAGAGTTCAGTGTTTTCGAAAGTTCTCCCAGTGGCCTCCTCGGCCACTCAAAGTATGGCTTGTGCTGGATCTTCTTAAGGATCTCATACGTTGGGATTTTGAAAATTGTCTTCACGACAGCGAACTCATGAGGGCGAGGGCCCTTCTTTCTGCTGGAGGCCACCATGTTCACACCTCGGCGTCCCCCGTTGCTCTGTGTATTTCTGTTCCTATCCCCCTAACGGGTGTGGTTTTGTTCAGCCTGACGCCATTCACTCCGAGCCTCCTCCAATCGGCAATGATTATTGATCCACCCCATGAGGTCATCCATGTCGGAAGGATTGGACAACATAAGATCCTCGAACAGTCTACTCATGTGGTCCAGGCCGAGCTTGAACGACGTTACGGCAATGGTCGGATCGCAACCTTGTATTTCATTGAAGAGTTTCCAATACTGAGCTGCATATTGCCTAAGAGGCTCATTGGCCGACTTTCGCAATGTGAAGAGGGAATTGACACCCTTCTTCTGTTTGCTACTAGTGACAAACCGAGCCAAGAATGCAAGGGAGAGGTCCTTAAAGGAGGGAATGGATCCCTTTAGCAATTTGTTGAACCAGAGGAGTCCAAGCTCTCCTAAGTTGGAAGGGAAGAGCTTGCACATCAAGGCATCGTCAGAGCTATAGAGAGACATCATCTGTCGAAAATGCACCAGATATAGATAAGCATCCCATCTTTGGGTCGTATTTGGTGAATTTCAGAGGATTGAAACCGTGCGGAGGACGGACCATGTCGATTTCTCTGGTGAAGGAAGAGGATATAAACTGGTCGCGTATGATGTCGTATTGTGATCGAGCCTACTGAATTTCATGTTCGGCTAGACCCCCTCGCCTGACAGTGAGTTGTGGCCTAAGATCTTGCCCACCGTGGTACCGAGGGGAACGTGCTCGATAATTATGGCGCCGAGGGGATCGGTCCCTCCATCCGCTATACCTTCTGTCCAGCTGAGTTTCATGAGTGGGGGTGACATCTGAGGCTGTAGTCGGTGGAGAGTACGACTGGGTGCTGCTGACAGGCTAAGCCCCCAATCGTTTGTGAACCAAGACCCGCCGAACTCCACGATCAACATCCGAGCAATGTTCAGGAGGTGGAGTGTGGATCCGTTCTCGATTGCATGCCTCGTCGAACCTTTCTACTTCGGCCTCGACTCCTAAGCACTTGAGATTCGGGCGCTTCTGCCATTGTCTTCGCTTAGGAGAGCGTGTTCGATAACGCCTGCATCATCGAGCCCGTTACGCTTCGCCGTTCTAGGGTGCAAGCGTGTATGTACCTCTTAGTGGGAGTGTCCTTGGAATATTTATAGTATAGAGAACCAACCGCTTATTGCAAGCTTCAATTGAGAAAGTGCCCTTGTCGTCTGAAAACTACGGAGGTGTTGCCACGTGTCCCACTCCATGTGGAACGGGCGGACATGCTTGCACGTTCTCTCGAAAAGCGGGGAGCACATTCCCACGTGCAGAGTCCGAGTGTAGAACAATAGGCGCTTCGACCGAGAGACAAAAAGTGTAGTGTTAATCCAAACGACGATGCCGAGCATTAATATGCTGAGGATTGGTGTCAAACGAAACGTCATGAGACTGAACGGCCGAGTTCGAATTTTGATCAAAAAGGCTGTTTGGTCCACCAGCCAAAGATCCATAGCATTACTTTTGGGTCTAGCCGAATTTAGGGCGAGCAAGGGTGAGCCGAGAATGATCATGGGCCGAAGGCTCACTGTTGTGTATTTCGGCCTACTACAGTTTATTATGGTGCCATCTTGGGAAGTTGAAAGAGGAAGAAACAAATTCTTTGTGAAACAATTGTAGTGAAAATTTAATTTGGAGAGGCTTAGACATTCCAAAAAATACACATTCATTAACTAATGATATAAATTTATAATTACAAATTACAAATCGAATCAAAATCAAGAGTATTGCATAAACTGTAAAAGGAAATGTAAACTAATATGATACCAAATCGAGTTGTGTGTATACACAATTCTTAACAATACTGAACTGAGTCGTTTGTATACACAATTCCTTTAAGACTAATTTGCCGTCTCACCATGGATGTTGAAGGATCACAATCACCATCTGTCTCCCACGATATAAACAGCTCAAACGAACGGAAGAACCGACCTTCCTCCACCTGTCGAACTCTACTGCGTTTGCATCTCTGTCCCACAAAGAATTTCAATATAGATAAATGCTTTAGATGGATTTTCAAATGTTTGAAACCAAGATACGAGAATTTAATTTTTAGAATCAAATGAATATTTGGGATGCAAAACCTCCCAGCCTTTTGGGTTGCATGAAAAGCCTTTTGGGTTGCATGAAAAACCTTTGGGTGATACACATCAATGACATGCATGAATGAGACTCTCCAGTTGACTCTAGAGACTCTCTGGTATTCTAAATTCATTCGACCAAAAATATCAAAAACTCTTTGGAATTTTCAACTACAATGCTTGCATTAACTATCTAAAAACTTAACCTTCTAAATCCCACTCTTCATTTCCAAAGTCTTGGAGCATCTCTAAGAGCTTTTTTAGCTTACTACAGCAGACCTTTAGTAAGTGCATTGTTAGCAGATCTAGTGCTGCAATTTGTGAGTTTGAAATACTTAGTATTGTGACAAGGGATATCAGAGCCAAAGGTTTAGCCAAGGCATGGCTAGTGAGGAGAACCCCTAGACTAGTGCCATCAAAGAGACTCTCTAAACATTTCATTTTTACAGTGCCATCAAAGAGACTCTCTAAACATTCCATTTTTACTCTCTCTCCATTTACAGATCAAAATAATATGTTACCAAAAAGTAACTTTGATGGATTAATTTATTCAACCAAATTCCAATCCCCTATTTTATTTTCATCTTTATTTTTTAAATAACTCATTCCAAGCTTCAACTATTCACCACTCTGCCTCCATAATTCATATCATTTTTCAAACTTGTTTTAAAAATATTCAACATGATCAGTATTGTTCCAAAGCTATTGTGAATCTTTTGTGTGGTACTAATTTTACAAAAGAATAAAAATGTACAGGTTAAAAGTCATACTTATTTGATGAGTAAAAGGTGATTTGGAGGAGATCCTCTATATTTTTTGCGGACTCTAGACTTAGAGTACCCAGATGGAAGAAGAAATAGAGTATGCTTTGGAGTGAAGTTTTTCTCTAACGGAAGAGATACGGAGGGTGGATTGAAGATGCCTTAAAGAAGGCCACTCATGATTCATTTCACTATGAACAGGTAATCGTGGGAATTGGGATCAAAAGCTTTTACATGGGTGTTCTTGATATATTAGTCTAAAAATCTGTGAATGGCTCTGGTTGCAAACATTTACAATCTGTTTCATTTTTTATGGGTGATATTGGGTGCGTGCCTGAAAGACAAAAGTCTTGAATTCACTACTCTTGTACATCTAAAATCGCCTATAACAAATTTCAACATAGGTGTTAGTGTTATAGATGACTCGCGGTGTCCGGAATTACTTTCGGTTAACTTTAGAAAATCATTCTTATTGTCAATAAAGAGGTCCAATTTATAGATAGCGAAGATAATTCAACCTGGTTTGTGATTTGCTTTGAATTAACCTTGGCATATTGAAGCAAAATTCATGCCCTCCACTTACTTGCATATAGGGCTCCAAACGAGCCGAACTTTGGTATGTTCAAATTTATTGGTTAAAATTCTAATAAACTTGAATTCAATCCAATAAAAAATTAACGAGGTGAGATTGAGCCGAAATAACTTAGGTTTGAGTTGAACTCGAACTTGTATATGAACCTTAACCAGCTAAAAACATCATATATTTATCAACTCAAGCTAAGGGTTCGGTTCATTTATTAAACGAGTTTAAAATTAAGGCTTAGATTTAGGAGTTGTTTGACAACTCATTTTCAACACTTAAAAACTGAATAGATTAAGTAAAAAAATATTGAGTTAGTTTTATAACAAAATTTTGAGGAACTTAATACATTAAGTTTTTAGTAAAAATAAAGAGTAAATTAGCTACACTCTACTTAATTAAAAAAGATGAACACACTCAAAAGAGTTTTTAAAAAAAAATCTATTTACTACATTGCCGACCATCGTCATTAACCACCACCGTTACATGCCACTAACCACTACCGCCACCCGCCATCACCACACTACCGACCACCGTCACCTGCCAACACCACACTGTTGACCACCGGCACTAATCACCACCACCACCACCACCGCAACCCGCCACCACACTAACCGCGACTTCCACTAACCACCAACATCACCCGTCATCGCCACCGCCACTAACAATTATAGTGCTAACCACCGCCACTAACCATTACACTGTTGACCATCACCTTTACCGCCACCCGCAACTACCACACTGTCGACCACTTGCAGTAATTGCCACCACACCAACCACCACTGTCATTTGCCACCATCTCACTGCTGACCACTACTGTCATTAACCATCACCGCCACCCACCACCGCTACTAATCACCACCTGTCACCACCACACTGCAGATCACTAACACTACCAACCACCGCCACACTACCGCTAACCACTTCTGCCACTAACCACCGTCGCCACTAACACCCACTACCACCGCCATCCGCCACCACTATACCAACCACAGCTCCATCGCCTCCGACTGCCACGACACCTACAATATCAGGTGGGGTTAGGTGTGTTGCAAGACCTATTATAGGATAAGTTGAAAAACAAATGAACTTTAAATTCCAGCTCCTTGTACAGATCAAACAACTTAATTAATTCAGTACTTAAATTTCAATATATAACAAACAACTTTTATACTTCAAAAATTCAATATTCAGTCTTCAGTGCTTAATTTTTAATTTTAAGTTTTTAACTTTCAGTTTTATCGAATAGTACCTGAGACTACATTTGGACTGACTAGATTATTGGATTATTTTTTCATCCTTATGTGAAATTTTTTTTTTGTAACTTTTAATTGTCTTTCGTCAACTTTTTGTGGATTATTGGTTTATCTTAATAAGAACTTTCAAAAAACTTATAAATAATTTACCAAACTTGAAAAAGTGAAGAAAAGACAAAAATAATCTAAAAATAATTTTTTTTAAAACTTATTCATCGGTTTTTGTGATTTTTTCTACTCTTGGATATAATTTTATATTTTTTATATTTATTTCATCAATGCGGACCAATAATTCACAAAATATTGAAGTCAAAACAACAAAAAAAAAAAAAAATTGAATAGAAACAAAAAAATAATCCAAAAAAATAAATTTGGCCAAATGGAGATGAATCGAATTTGAACAAACACTTACCGAATCAAACCTCGAATAGTTCACAAACAATTCGATTCATTTGCAACCCTTGTTGCATATATAGCTCTATTTGGATTGGCTAGATTATTGGATTATTTTTTCGTCTTTATGTGAAATATTTTTGCAATCTTTTGTTTTTCGGCAACTTTTTCTGGATTATTGGTTCATCTTGACGAGAGCTTTCAAAAAAGTTATGAATAATGAAACAAATTTTAAAAAAATTAGAAAAAAAGATAATCCAAAAATTAATTTTTTTTTAATTTATTCGTCGTTTTTAATGACATTTTCTGTGAGAACCCGGAAATTTTTTAAAATATTGCCTGGAATTTGATTTAAAAAGGGGTTTTATACAATTTAT
>JABCMJ010003655.1:0-16601 GCA_014822125.1 Arbutus unedo
ATGAACAGTTCATAATGAGATAAACAAGTCATAGAATTAACTGACTATCACCACAATCAATGCTTCCCCATCAATTTCATATGTCAAGACTTCATTCCATAGTTTCAGTGACTATATCGTCATTTTGTATGTTTAATTCAACTCAACTTTCAACTACGACTCATCACCAAAAGGTGGCCAACGAGACATATTATCTTACTAGCACCATTCCCTCAGGAAGTTAGACGGTTTTTTCATAACTAGCACCACTCCTTCAAAAATGCTAGCATTGGTTCGTGTATCACTAGCACCTGTCCTCTCGGAGGCTAGACTATCATTCATTTCTCTAGAACTTTTCCGCTTGGAGGCTAGACCACAATTTATCTCACTAGCACTTCTCCTCTCGGAGGCTAGACTATAATTTATTGGGTCAAATGCATATGAAATCACATATCCACAATGGGCATGCTCCACATTTCATGATATCATATTTCTCAATAATCACCTATCCTTCACGAAATGCAAATACGTGTAAGAGCCGAACCCAAGCATCATATTTCACGCCAAACCCAACTCACAAATATTATAGCCGAACACGATTGAACCAAACTCATATTTAAACTAAGCCCATACGTAACCCACCTAAGGAAAAATATAATCCTCACAAAATACACAAGATGATGAATGGGTACCAAATTTCACACTTGAGCCACAATTCTAAAGGAAATTTCAACATGAAGGAGTATAGAACAAAACTCCCTAAAACATTCAAAATAAGGAGAAATGGGTCAAAATATGTAAAATACCCATATGTTAGAGAAGAAACATCCCTACCTCAAAGTTTTTTTCAAATATTTGAGCTTTCCAAGTTTGAGCAACAATGGTGGAGGAGAACTCCCAAAATCTTGCCTCAAATATCTACTAATCTTGAGGTATTAGTGGTAGATCTTGAAGGAATTTGAAAAATTTCAAGAGAAATCAAGGGTTTGGAGGAAGGGCTTTGTTGGGGAAGAAGACCCCTAGAGAGAGAAAGAAAAAATCCCTCTTTTAAAAAAGTTAGAACTCTCCAAAAAAATCATATTTTACATTTTAAAACGCGCGTCCAAGATCTGACCAAATGACCTAACTGGATGGTCCATGATCTGACCGGTCAGATCTCCTCACTGACTTAAATTTTAAAAAATTTCAGGCCAAATTTTCAGATATGACCGGATGACCTGACCGAATGGTCTCAAACCTAACCAGTCAGATCAGGCCAAAAACTCAAATTTTTCAGATCTGACCTGATGGTCCAGAACCTGACCCGATGGTCCAAAAATCTGACCCGATCATTTTTCACCCCTTTTTCACTTCCCACTTCACCTCGAACATATTCAATCACTCAATTTACGTCATCCACTATAATACGAATCGATTAATGACCTTTTGATTCGTATAAATTAACAAAAATTTCTAGGCCTTACAACATGACTTTTCATGAGAGTCGCTCTGAGAGCGACACGTGACAGTAGATTTTTAAGTAATCTTTTCTCTTTTATAGAACTTAAAATATTACTTACTCAATTTTAATGCTTCAGGTTTAAAATTTGAAAGTTAAATAGAGAATGAAAAGGAAACCACGTGACTCCTTGATTTAACAACTTTTCAAATCCATTCTTGAATACTCTAAAAGGTAATTTAAGATTTAAATTCAAATTTCATAAAATCTTCTTTGATCTTAAAATCTAATTAATCTAAACGTGACAAAAGATACTTTCAATGGCCAAATGAAAAATAGAAGGGATGTTTTCTTCATGGCTTACAATATATTGTAAACAACATTTGATTCTAAATTGGTCAAATAACTCAGTCGAAAGATTGCAAAAAATGAGAGAAACAAAAATATGAAGGTTTAAGTCAATGTCTCGAAAGATTTATTTATGACTCACAATCTGACGTTGGTCAAGTATACAACAATTGGTAACATATGTATTCATTTATATAGAGTTGCTGGGTTATCTATATTTTACATTTTGAAGACAATTTTGTACTATGCCTTTAATGTAAGGACCCGAAAAATTCTTTTGATTTTTATTTTAATGTTCAGAATGTCAAAAGAGATTTAGTGTTGTTAGAAAGGAGAGTTGATGGTGAGAGGGTTAAAATTCTAAAGTCCTAAGATTTTTGGATAGTAGATGGCCGTGACCGGTCAAGGTTTGGACCAACCAGTCATGGATCCCGTCAGGCCCTGAAAACTAAACTTTGTATTTTGGGACAGTAGCTAGCCGTGACAGGTCAGGCTTGAGCAATCGGTCATGCAACCAGTCACGCTTCTAGTCAAATTTTGGCTTTTTGACACTTTTTGAGGCAATGGTCAGCCATGATTGGTCAGGCCTACCTCGTGACCTGTCGGGCTCCTTTTTACGTGATTTTAAATAGCCTTGATCGGCTTTTTTTAGAGAGATCTAAATTTTTCCAAAATGATTTTCTTCCCTTTCTCTCTCTAAAACTTCATCTTCTCTACCCATATTCCACTTCAATCCTTGGTCTATGCTAATGATCATTCTTATTCCTTCGAGATCCTCCACTAATCTCTCAAAATGGGTTGATATCTTGAATTTGGAAGTACCACTTTCATTTGGAGGAAGGCCATTGGAGTTCTTCATCACCACTGGAGCTCAAGCTCTTGGAGCTCAAACCTTTGAACAAAAATTTGAGGTAGGGATGTTTCTTTTTCGATCTATGGGTATTCTACTTGTATTGATCCATATTTGTTCATTTAGATCATTGATAGGGTTTCATTCAATACTTTTTTATATTGGGTTTCCCTTTGCATTTGTGGTTATAAATGTTGGATTTCGGTGCCTACCCACCATTTTTTTCGTCTTTGTTTGGATTACCCTTTTTCTAAAGTTGGGTCCACTTATGTATTTAGTTGAATCTTGTTTTGGATATGATGTCGGTGAGTTGATTATGGCTCGTAGTATGACATGTGAGGTTTTGTCTTGATAGATGTGGATTTCATAAATGATGGGTATTTGTTGGAAAATCATGAAACTATAAATGGTGAAATATCTACATTATGAACTTGTGAATTTATATGCATTTGACATGATGCATTGTGGCCTAGCCTCCATGATGAGATGTGCTAGTGATAAATTGATTGTGGCCTAGCCTCTATTAGGAGTTGCGCTAATGATAAATGAACTGATGCTAGCCTCCTTTGGGGAGTGGTGCTAGTTATGAAAATTGTCTAGCTTCCTAAGGGAATGGTGCTAGTTATAAAAATTATCATGCTTGGCCGCCTTTGGGTGTAGTGCCAGTGTTGACAATTGAAATTGAAGGAAAAACATGAAATGATGAAACGATTAACAAAACGAACTGAATGAATTGTGGTATTGTGAGATGAACTTGTGAACCTTGATATACCTGATTGTGTTGGTTTAGTATTGTGGAGGACTGAAATACAGGGGCTGACCCATCCTTGGTTAAATCAGAAGTGGACTGGGCAAAGGACATGGGTCGTGTCGGCAACGTTGTGGTTTGGGCTGACCGATTGCCAAATGGCCTTCCTTTGGATAGGTTGACCTGATAACAGCGGTCCAACTTCGGCATCATGGGCTTCGGCCAAAGAGAGCCGAACGGACTTACCTTGAGAAAGACATGGGATTTGTCTAGTGCAGACCCATAGGCTTGCCGTTCGGCTAAGGCGGTGGTGGCAGATCCCAATTAGGAAAGTACAGATTAAGGCATTAGCTAAATTTAGGAATGCATCATGTTTGGAAAGTTACCTCACATGGAGAGATTGTGATTTAATATCAACAAACAATGGAAGATTCCTTGAATGATTACATTACCAAATGTGGCACGCAATGGCTTATAAATAGGAGATCATATGCCATTAATCAAGTACACTATCATTTGTTGTACAATTACTATTATGCTTTGATTTCTCAGTTCTAACTTTAGCATCAGAGTGCCATCAGGTTGCAAACAACCTGTTTTGCCAATTGGTTGTTCACTGCGTAGGCTATTGGAGTGACTCAGATGGAAGAATATTCACAACCCCCACAATTGGCGACTCTGCTGGGGACGATTATTTTCTTCATCTAAAAATCGCAATGGCTAAAGAAACTATGTTGTTGAAAGAGGTCAGAACCACTAGACTCGATGGAGAAAAACAAGTGGGTGCCTCCACCCCTAAGGGGAAGGGCTCACTCCTAATCAAGGAAATCCCTTTGAAGGGGCTGCCCCTAGCCACATCTCTGAAGTTGACCACCCGTAAGTACATCAAGCAACTGGATTGACACATGGAAAAGAAGGATGAAGCCTTTGACAGTTTGGACCTAGAGTTCATCTTGCTCAAGGCATATGTGAGAAAAAATTGAGCTCCAACAAAGAGCCGAATGGGTGACGAGGGGCGCACTAAAACAGCCCTCGCCACGTGGAGAGCGCTCCAGACGTGTGTTTGTGCAACATAGATTAGGCTCTAAATCTATAACCGAATGCCGTGATAGTGGGAAAGGGGCGTGGCGAGTGCGAACACCATTGCCGACATGGCATACAGGGAAACAGAAGGATAGCGCCAGAACTTTAGCATTTGATAGGCTGGGAGAACAAGAGGTAGATAGTTGCCTGACAAATCACCAAGCTGTAGGCCGAGCCGAAAAGCGATATCGAGAGGATTTGCAGGATAAGCCAGACAAAAATAGTCATGGACCCAAGAACGATCGGACGGTGGCTCAACCTGAGGTATTGGCTTACTCTTGGTCAGAAGCCACACATGAACGTCTCATTTCCGCGCCGTTCACTTGGGCCATTTAGTCGATCAAATCTCTTGCTAGGTTCCACCATCCTAAATTCAACAAGAACGAGCCAAAAATCGATTCGTACACCCATTTGGTACATCATAGGAAAATGATGTCTCTATACTCCACCAATAACGTGCTTATGTGCAAACTATTCCCATCTAGCCTTGGAGAGCTTGATCTCCTATGGTTTGATCGGCTTCCTAAAGGACCAATCAGCAATTGGAAAGATCTCTGTTTGGCATTCTCTACACGATTCATCATGAGCACGAAGGTCAAGAAGGAGGTGGATGCCCTGCTCAGACTGCGCAAATCAAAATTCAAGTCGCTTTGGGAGTATGTGGCTCGGTATTGGAAATTGTACAATGAAATCGAAGATTGCGACCCCAAGCTCGCCGTTAGTTTCTTCAAGCTCGGCCTTGATACAAAGAGTAGGATATTTGAGAATTTGCTTCATATCTCGTCCACACATATGGACAAACTAATGAGTCAAATCGAACAACATGGTCGGCTTAAGGAAGCCAAGGAGGAGAGGAGCAAGGCCGAATATAACGATTCGGGCCAAAATGATCCGAACAAGGAGCGCCGATGGGAAACAAATGTTTTTCCCACATGAGAAAAGAAAGAAATTCGCCCATTCGAATATGTGGCCAAGAAGACAGTGTTCAAAATTCCTCTGTTTCAACTTGTCTCAAAAATCAAGTACAAGCCCTTCTTCAAGTGGCCAAACAAGTTGATGGGGGAGTCAAAATCAATGAATCAAAGATTGAGATGTTCGTATCAAAAGGACCGAGGACACATGACAGCAAATTGTTGGCATTTACGACGTTCCTAGAAGAAATGGTGGTTGAGGGTTACCTAAAAGAGTGGATTGATGAGGAAAAGACGCAGGCTGGCGTACAAAGGGGTGACAACACTCAGGCAACGAATGTTGAGGAAGTATGTACCATAAATGTTATTCATGGCATGGTGGATCTCGAGAAAGAAAAAGGCTTAAGGCTGAACTGCAACTCATTACAGGACAAGAAGTTATGAGTGTGGAGTTGGCTCTCGAAAAGCGTAGGAGGGAGCTAGAGGGAGTAATCACCTTCACCGACCAAGATCTAGAATGAGTATGGCATCCACACAACGATGCCTTGGTCATTCAATTGGAGATTGACATGTGGGTTGTTAAAAGGATCCTGGTGGATCTTAACAACTCAACCGGGATAATGTATTGCAGTCTTTTCAAAAAGATGGGGTATAAAGAAACTGATCTTCAACCAACCGAAGTGTCAATGGTTGGTTTTAATGGAGCCCTAGTTTGGCCGCTCAGCAAATTCAGGATGCCTATGGTGTCAAGATCGGTGAAATTGCTGACGAAATTCATCGTGGTGGACGTCTCATCACCATACAATGCTATTGTTAGTAGAGAGTGGGTACACAAGTTGGGAACGATGGCCTCCACATATCACCAGGTATTGCGTCTCAATGAACCAAATGGGGTGGAAAGCATTTGCGGCAGTTAGGTGTCGACCAACCAATGCTATATTGCTACAATAAAATGTAAGTCCACCACAAAACAGGTTAGCAGGGTTGAAGTACCAGACATACCAGTGTTAGAGGATGTCGGCATACTAGTGGCTGAAAAAGCCGTTGAAGATCTGGTTACCGTGCCATTGGAAGAACAGGACCCGAGGAGGTTTTTCTTGGTCGGCTCTATGCTAATCAAACAAGAGAGGGCAGAGCTGATAAAATTCTTGACCGCCAATAAATCTGTCTTTGCATGGACTCCATACGAGATGCCGACGTCAATCCTGAGTTTATTTGCCACGAACTCAAGGTCGATCCCGCCCATCAACCGGTTGTGTAGAAAGCCTGATGATCAATCGCAACCCACTCAGATGCAGTTATTGAGGAAGTCAAAAAATTATTGAAAGCAGCAGCCATCAGAGAAGTACAGTACCCAAGCTGGTTAGCAAACAAGGTGGTGGTTAAGAAGAAGAACGGTACTTGGAGGGTCTACGTGGATTACACGAATCTAATCGAAGCCTGCCCCAAGATAGCTTCCCTATGCCCAAAATTGAATAGTTGGTGGATGCAACGGTTGAACATGAGCACATGAGTTTCATGGATGCCTATCGAGGCTACCATCAAATAGCTATGTTCGGCCTGGATCAGGATAAGACAACATTCATCACACAGAGGGGGCTTTATTGTCACAAAGTGATGCCCTTCGGCCTGAAGAATGCTGGGGTGACATATCCGCAGATGGTGACTCGAATGTTTGAAAAACATATCAAAAAAATGGTGGAGGGTTATATTGACGACATGTGGTCAAAAGTACCAAGGCCGAACATCATCTAAGGGACCTGCAGGAAGTGTTCGATATTCTCAAGAAATATAAGCTAAGACTCAATACCTCCAAGTGTGCCTTCAAAGTCGGCACTAGGAAATTCCTAGGCTATTTGGTGACACGAAGCCGACCTGAACCAAATCCAGGTGATCTAGCAACTCTTATTACTGACTTCGGTCAAGGGGGTCCAAAAGCTTATCGGCATGGTGGCCGCTCTCAACGGATTCATTAGTCAGTCATCAGATAACTATCAACCCTTCTTTGAGTGCTTGAAGAAGAATGGTCATCGCAACTTCCTATGGAACGAGGAATGCAACGAAGCCCTTATTCAGCTCAAGGAATATCTCGCCACGACCACATTGTTGACCTAGCCTACCGTCGATGAAAGTTTGTATCTTTATCTAGCCATATCCCCTCATACTGTTAGTTTGGTGCTAGTCTAACATACTGAGTATGGGGATAGCCCCGTGTATTATGCAAGCAAAACCCTTTTGGAAGCCAAAATCAGTTACCTTCCACTTGAAAAACTCACTCTAGCACTCATAGTGGCATCGAGGAAGCTCGCCCCTTATTTCCAAGGGCATATGATTGTGGTTCTCATCGAATACTTGCTTAAGGAAATACTCAGAAGGGCCAACCTTTCAGGGAGGATATCTCGATGGGCCATTGAGTTGGGCAACTTCAACATCAAATATCAATCTTTAACGGCCATCAAAGCTTAGATACTTGCTGACTTTGTGGCCGAATTCACACTACGGCCGAACATCATTACTGCACTTGCTGAATAGACGAAAAAGCCTCGCTTTGATGGGAATGTTGGGTTCAGTGGAAATCTTTGGATGTACATGGACGGAGCATCCAACGACAACGGTGCCAGAGTAGGAGTACTCCTCATTTCACCATAAGGCATCCTCCATAAGCATGCCATTCAACTGGATTTTCATGCCACCAACAATGAAACTGAATATGAAACCCTCCTGGCGTCCGGACAGCCGAAGTGATCGATGTAGAAGAACTTGTCATCCACAATGATTCACAATTGGTCGTGAATCAAAATTTTGAAGAATACAAGGCAAGGAATGGGCGGATGGGAAGGTACATGAGTAAAGCAATTGAGTTGTTTTAGAAATTCCAAAAGATTTGGGTTGGACAAATCGCTAGGGAACAAAACTCACATGCCAACGTTCTGGCAGGTGTGGCTTCGTCCGCGGAAGGCAATGGTCACCGAACAATTTCGACCGACACACTTGCCTGACCAAGTATCGAACCCTTAGAATTTGTTGAGGTACTAATGACCGAGCACAATCCAAGCTGGATGGACACCATCATTGCATACTTGAAAAAAGACAGGTTGCCAGCAGACAAGAGAGAGGCACACCACATAGTTCACAAGTTGGCCCGATTCTAGATCTTGCCGAAAACCAAGCTCTGTTGGCGGTTGTTTATCGGGTTGTACCTATACTGTGTACACCCAACAATGATTGAGAAGGTAATGTACCCAGGGTTACTGGTGGCCAAAGATGATGGAAGACACATAGAAATTTATGCAAAAATGCAGCAAGTGCGAGCGCTTCTCTTCGATGATTCAACAACCAAATGAGGAGCTCTCACCTCTGACAAGTTCATGGCCATTTGCACAAAGGGGACTCGATATAGTGGGGAAGATGCCAATGACTCTAGGAGGGTTCAAATTCTTCATCACTGCCACTGACTACTTCACCAAATGGGTGGAAGCCGAACCATTGGTTACCATTGAAGAGAAAGATGTCAAGCGGTTCGCCTAGAAAAATATTGTCTCCAGGTTCGGCATCCCTTATGCCTTCATTTCGGATAACTGAGCCCAATTTGTTGGTGGTTCATTCACTAACTTCTGTGTTGAACACGGGATCAAGTTCTACAACTCCACACCATGGTATTTGCAGAGTAATGGACAGACCAAGGCATCCAAGAAGACGGTGGTGTCAAGAATCAAGAAAAGGTTGTTGGCAATAAAGGGGCGATGGGCAGAGGAACTACTGAGTGTACTTTGGGCATATCGAACCATGCCAAGACGATCCATAGGACAGACTCCATTCGCTCTAGCATTCGGCATGGAGGCCATCATTTCAGGACTAGTGACCATCCAAACCGAACACTTCAATGAAGATCAGAATAGCTAGGAAAATTGCTAAGGCGTTGTTCCACGCGTGTTTGCTAAGGAGTTTGTGGCGGCGCTTGTCGAGGCCAATCTATTGAATCAGGCCACAAGGCCCAATGCTGGGAATCGGGCAATCGACGTGATGAAGGAGTTTCGTTGTCTCAATCCACTACAGTTCAGTGGAGAGGGTGGTGATTTTCTTACTGCCAACCATTGGCTCTCCGAGATACGTAAGTTATTCACTGCGTTGAGAATAGTGAAAAATGATCTTCGGGTTGGTATTGTAGCATGTCAATTGATGGGAGAAGTGAACGAATGGTGGGAATCAATTCTTGAAGGAAGGAAAGATGGACGGAGGGCCACTAGACACGTAGCTAGGGTCGATGAACTAGATGTGGAGACATTGACCTAAGCAGGCTTCAAGTTTCTCTTTTAGAACCAGTACTTTCTGTTATCCTATCGTGAGCAACTACGTGAGCAGTTTGAGAGGTTAGAGCAGGGGACCATGACCATGTTAGAGTATGCTACAAGGTTTTAGATCTTATCACGTTCTGCACCGGAACTCGTGGCTTCGAAAGATCATTAGTGTCAACATTTCAAGAGGGGTCTTCACTCTTCAGTTAAAAGGCTCGTGGTGAGCCAACACAAGATGAGCTTTTTTGATATTGTTGAGTGTGGTAGGAGTGCTGAATTGCCCAATGAGGCACAGCGAGGTTCCAGAGTTTGGGAACCAAGATAGCCGAGTATCATGCCAAATTCGTGATCTTTTGAGAGTTCTAGAAGTCAAGGGCGCAAATGACAGCGGGAGCAATTTCAGTCTCAGATGAGCCATTCCAATCTTAGGCCGCCTATTTTGTCAGATTCACGAAGCAATACTTCTAGACCCACGATTGTGTGTTTTCGATGCAATCAACCGGGTCATATCCGCTTTTAGTGCCCGATGCCTCCCAAACTTTGTTTTATGTGTGGCAAGGAGGATCATGTTTCTAGGAATTGTCCTCAAGGGGGAGGAGCACGTAGTGAGGTTGGCCTGGTGTAGCAACTAGGATAGAGGCAAGGTCAGGGACAATCCTATGAGGCTTCACAGCGACAACAACAATCACATTTTTGTCAGGCCACGTGAGTTCAGGGTTCTCAATCTGAGAAGGGGGTTAGTTCTTCGGTGCCAGTGAACTTTGCTTGACGTGGAGGCGGGTACGTTCAAGAGCATCGTGTTCCCACTAGAGCTTACAACATTACTTCTACAGTGGATCCTTCTACTTCTCAAAGTCTAGACACGTCGATTGTGAGGGGTACATTTCTCGTATTCAACTCTTTTGCGAGAGCTCTATTTGATTCTGGAGCATCGCATTCATTTATTGCTACATCATTTGCTTGTGCTTTGGAGTTGGAGACTATTTTGTTAGACCCACCGCTGCATGTTGAGACACCTATTGGAGGGAAGTCACTACTTGATCGTGTGTGTAGAGATTGTGAGCTTGTTATACTTGACCGTCGTTTCACTTGTGATTTCATTGTGCTGGGTTTGACCGGGTTTGATGTTATCTTAGGTATGGACTGGCTGTCTACCCATCATGCTATGATTGATTATTTTAAACACTGAGTCCGTATTTGTTCACCCGATGATGCTTATTTTGAGTTCTTTGGAGAATGCTGGGAGCCGTTAGAGCCTTGTATGATCCTCGAGAGCAAAATTCTATTTATGCGTTGTTGGCTAGTTTGACCCTTGATGAGAATGTACACGCGCGTGGTGAGTTGCCGTTAGTGGTTTGCGGTTTTCTGAATGTGTTCCCAAAAGAGTTACCCAGCTTACCTCCCGAGAGAGAGATTGAGTTTGTGATAGATTTGATTTTGGGTGTTGTACCGATTTCTATGCCTCCGTATCGTTTCGCACTGGCCGAATTGAAGGAGTTGAAAGTCCAGTTGTAGGGGTTGCAAGATTTGGGTTTTATACGCCTAAGTATGTCACCATGGGGAGCTTCAGCCCTATTTGCACAGAAGAAAGATGGGCCTTTACGCTTGTGTATCGATTATCAAAAGTTAGACAGTGTGACTATGAAGAACAAGCATCCGATGCCGAGAATTGATGACTTGCTTGACCAACTTCGAGGAGCCAAGTGTTTTTCGAAGATTGACTTGAGATCAAGGTATCATCAGTTGAGGGTTCAGAGTGAAGACATTTCGAAGACCGCTTTTCATACGCGCTACTGGCATTGTGAATTTGTGTTTATACCGTTCGGGTTAACCAATGCGCCGACAATGTTTATGGATCTTATGAACCGTATCTTTCGCATGTACCTTGACCAGATCATAGTGGTGTTTGTTGACGATATTTTAATTTATTCGAGCACAGAGAAAGAACACCAATCACACCTTGCCATTGTTCTTGGACTTTTGAGGGAGCACTACCTTTACGCTAAACTTAGCAAGTGTGAGTTTTGGCTTTCCGAAGTCAAGTTTTTGGGGCACGTTGTTTCGCAAGGTGGAGTATTTGTTGGTCTGGGGAAGATAGAATCTGTTATGACCCGATTGACTCATAAGGGGACACTTTTCATTTGGGATGACGCTTGTGAGGTAGCATTTGAGGAGTTGAAGCGACATTTGGCTAGCGCACTAGTCTTGATTGTGCCCGAGCGCGGAGTGGGTTACTCCGTGTATTGTGATGCGTCGAATGATGGACTTGGATGTGTGTTGATGCAGGCAGGATGGGTTGTGGCCTACAAGTCAAGGCAATTGAAGATCCATGAACGAAATTACCCTACGCATGACTTGGAGATTGTCACCGTCATGTTTGCATTGAAGATTTGGCGGCATTATCTCCACAGTGAGAAGTTTGAAGTCTTTTCTAATCACAAGAGCATGAAGTATTTGTTCTCTCAGAAGGATTTGAACTTAAGACAACGCCGCTGGATGGAGCACATTGAGGATTATGACTTTGAACTACAGTATCACCCAGGGAAGGCAAATGTTGTAGCGGATGCTTTGAGCAGAAAATCAATCCGATTGGCAAGCTTGGCCATTCGTGAATGGAAAGTGGTGAATGAGTTGGGGAGATATGCGACGCATTTTGAGGAGGCTAGTGATGGAGTAATGTTATGCAATTTGACAATCCAATCTACTTTATCCACTCGAGTAGTGGACGCTCAACAACATGATGAGGAGACGGAAGAATTACGCCGAAAGTTTCTTAGTGGCAATGCACGAGATGGGTGAATGATTCACACCGATCGGAGTCTACATTTTCAAAGGAGGTTGTTTGTACCCGTTGCTTGTCGGGAAGAGATCTTACGAGAGTTTCACCATTAGCCGTTCATCCAGGTGGAATGAAGATGTATCATGATTTGCATTGACAATTCTGGTGGTTCAGTATGAAATGGGATGTTGTGAACTTTGTGTCGAGATGCTTGACATGCCAACAAGTGAAGGCCGAACACCAACGACCTACAGGGGAATTGCAACCATTGTCAGTTGTAGAGTGAAAATGAGAGAATGTGACAATGGACTTCGTTACCGGTTTACTGAGATCGCCGAGAGGGCATGATGTGATATGGGTGGTAGTGGACCGTTTGACCAAGACCGCTCACTTTCTACCTATTCGAGTTACCGATTCTGTTGAGAAGCTCAGTCCACTATATGTTCAAGAGATTATCCGATTGCATGGGATCCTAGTTTTTATTGTGTCCGACCGAGACTTGAGATTCATAGCACGATTTTGACAGAGTTTGCAAGTAGCGCTTGGCACGAACTTATTATTTAGTACCGCGTATCATCCTCAAACTGATGGGTAATCCGAGCATACGATTTAGATTCTTGAGGATATGCTTCGGGCATATGTGTTGGATTTTCGAGGTAGTTGGGAGGATCATTTGCCATTGGTCGAATTTACGTATAATAATAGTTATCAATCGAGCATTGAGATGGCGCCTTTTGAGGCATTATATGGTAGGCCTTGTAGATCGCCAGTATGTTGGACCGAGTTGGCTGAGGCAACGTTTGTCAGGCTGAATTTAATTGGGGAGACTACTAAGAGCATGAAGTTGATCCGCAAGCAACTTTTGACGATGCAAGAGAAGACTACTGAGCAAGTGAAGGTGATTCGCCAACGATTACTTACTGCTCAAAGTCGACAGAAGAACTATGTTGATCGATGCCGTCGTCCTTTATCGTTTGAAGTGGGAGACCATGTGTTTTTGAAAGTATCACCATGGCGAGGTTTATCGCCTTTTGACGAAAGGGGAAGCAGTCTCCGAGATTTATCGGGCCATTTGATATTATTGAGAGAACCGGGGAGGTTGCTTACCATTTGTCCTTACTACCAAAGTTGTCGAGTGTGCATGATGTGTTTCATGTTTCGATGTTAAGGAAGTACGAACTGGATCCTTCTCACGTATTGGAGTGGTCAGAACTAGAGCTTAGAGCCGATGCGTCCTATGGGGAGCAACCGATACATATTTTATATTCTCGTGAGCAAGTGTTGAGAGGCAAGACGATACCATTGGTTCGTGTACTATGGGGTAACCAAGGTAAGGAAGAATCGACTTGGAAATGTGAGGATGAAGTTCAAGAGAAATACCCGCATTTGTTTACTGCTTGATTACTATACGTTTGTTATCGAATTGATGGTTTGGGGCATGTTTGCCACCATGCTTATGTGCTTATTGGAGGTTATCGAGACAAGAGTTATGTGTTTACTTATAGTATGTTCTTGAATTTTTGGATTATGGAACGTTTTATGCTTATCAATATCGTGGATATGAGTTAATGGTTTGATGACTTGATTGTGCGGCGATTGTTATTTACTCATTGAGCATGGCGTATGCGTGAGTCGCATTGATAAGTTCAGTTCATTTTATTCGAATATGTTAAACTTGATTGTTTGGCATCCATTGAGCTTTGTAAAAACACAAGTTGCTTTATTTCTGAATTGAGATAATGACAATGTGTCCGTATCTTGATAGTAATATTGTCAGACGTATCGGTGTCTTGTATGATAGCATTAGATTTTGACGAAGTATCCGTGTTTTGCTTGTTGATTGTATGCAGAGGTGTCGGTGTCGACACGTTCATTTAATTTTGAGGACGAAATTCCTTTTAAGGATGAGAGGATGTGAGGGCCCGTAAAATTTTAAGTTTTTAATTTATTTTATTGCAGAATAATCATATGATTTATTAGTTCATGTTTTGAATTTTAGTTACGGTGCCCGAGCCTGAGGACTTTGTTTTATGTCGCATGCATCACACTACGTAGTGTTTTACGTAAGTGCCCTTGGGGGCCTTAATAATTAGATTTTTGCTGGGGGGAGCCTCACACCCCATTTCTACTCAACCCTCTCTATCTCTCTACACCAAAGCTCTACCTTCTCTCTACCACCACCACCAATTCACCTTGCCATTTTCGAATTCCTTTGAGATATAGGAAGTTTGGAACGTGCTTGACTTGAAATCAAAGATGGATCGTGATTTGGAGCTCGAAAAGGAGATATTTGAAACTTGAAATCTAGGGCTTCTACCTTTACACCAAATCTTGCGATTGAAAACTTGAGGTATGGATGTTTCACCCTTATTATGTGTATATTCATGGTATTGGTAGTTGAATTCGTGTTTAGATAGTGTATTGTTGCGTTTTTTGCCGATTTGGATGAGTTGCCAACTATCTGGCGATTCTGGAGATCGCAAGAGTCGCTCCAGTGACTTGACCAAAACCCTAGTCGCTCTAGCGACTTAAGGGCGACTTCTTTTGACCTTTGGGCCTATCCAGCGACTTTGGGTTCGCTCCAGCGACTTGTTAGGCGACCTTGTCTGATGGTTTATACCTAATTTTGGAGTTCTAGGGTCTTTTAAATCTAGAATTTGGTGTACAATTATAAGTAGATGATGAATATATGGTTTCGGGATTCCATTTGATGGTTATGTATATGTACATTATTGCCTTGGCTTGATGAATATGACATGAGAATTATTGAATTGTAGTAGTTGTCTTGCATTGACTCGATGTGATGTCTAGCCTCCAACGGGAGATGTGCTAGTTATGTGATGTCTAGACTCCGATGGGAGATGTGCTAGTTATGTAATGTCTAGCTTTCGACGGGAGATGTGCTAGTATATTTCAATATTGTCTAGTCTCCGATGCGAGATGTGCTAGTTGGAATATGATAATTGAATCGATATGAAACTTTGAGTTGATTAATAAGGTTGGCTTGCAGTATTATATTCTAGATTTTGTGATCATAAATCGAAGACTTATGGATTATCTGTCCTACGCATGTTATTGTGAGTTGTTCATAAATCATGCCATATCATTTCATATTCATACAATAATGGCGTAGACATCTCTACTAGCATGTGGCTCACCCCTTCCATTCTTTCAGGTACTGTTTCGGATGCATGATATGGACTTGCATGGATGCATAGCGATGCATGTTTTGAAGGAATGTCATGATAAGAGTTATATATCATCTTTAGACCCAATTTTGAAAGCTGTAAAGTAACTCCTCTATTGTAGAACTATGTACTCAAACACAAATTATTGTTATATTTGAACATGTTATTTTGGCTATCGAGCCGACGGTGCCCCTTTTGGTTGAAATACTTGGAACATGTGAACTTAATTAGATTATGAAAAAATGATAATTTGGGGATACCTTGTGTAAATTGTGAGATTTTATTTAAAATGTGAATATTTATCTTGCTTAAAATCGAGGGCGTGACATAGGGGGTTTGACAACAAACATTTTGGCTAGATGATTTGGTATTGAGGAAGGTAGTGATCAACACAAAAAAATAGTCTGATGGAAAACTCAGTCCAAATTGGAAAGGGTCGTACAAAATTATAGAGCAGGTCAGCACTGGGGCCTACTGACTAGAAGATGTGACTGGTAAAGCCATACTAAACCCCTGGAACGCAATCAATCTTAGGAAGTATTACCAATAGTCATTTTCCTTTTGATTTCTTTACTACATCTTCTATAGCGAGCTAAGGCTCCTTTATCTAGCAACAAAATACACTTTTGAACATTTGTCGAACTTGTGAATATGCCAAAACAAAGATGTTAAAGGATAGGGTCCTTAACCGAAAGACCCCTAGACCAACCTCGGATGACTGAGGCAATGCTCGAGAAAGGCTAAGGTCCACTTGTGGAGCCCTAAGGCCGATAGGTCGGTAGCTGAGAAGCTCAAGCCACTAAGTGTTTACAACAAAGCACCGGTTTCCAAACCCTCAATCGGGGAGAAAATGGGCAAGTGGCATGTTTACCATTGCAAATGAAACATTAAATGTGTTTCAGCCAAAATAAACGATAGACCCAAAATAAACAAACGGCGTATCATCCATTGCAAATTCGAATACAGGCGACTCGGTCAAAAT
>JABCMJ010003657.1:0-16579 GCA_014822125.1 Arbutus unedo
GTCCAGGATCTGACCGGATGACCTGACCGGATGGTCCAGATCTGACCGGTCAGATCTCCTCACTGACTTAAATTTTTAAAATTTTTAGGCCAAATTTTCAGATCTGACTGGAACATCTGACCGGTTGGTCCAGATCTGACCGGTCCAGATCTGACTGGAAGGTTTTTGGGGCCTGACCTGATGGTCCCAAACCTGACCCGATGGTCTAAAAATCTGACCCGATCATTTTTCACCCATTTTTCACTTCCCACTTCACCTTAAACACATTTAATTACTCAATTTACGTCATACACTTCAATATGGATCAATTTATGACCTTTTTAATCGTATAAATTAACGAAAATTTCTGGGCCTTTACATTAGGCCTTTTGCACTCACTCAACCAAAGACACTGGCGTACTTGCATTGACAGAGACATCTTCGATCTTTAGAAATGAATTCATATCTATTCTCATAAGACATTCTGAGAACTTCACCCTTCATTTTTTGATATGTTCATGTATCCTATCACGAAATACATAGCAGTTCTTAGTTGAGTGAGACCTAGAATCATGTAATTTGTAATATGTATTTTCTTCTTCTAAAGTGCGGAATTTAAGATGAGGAGGAAGTCTAATGATTTTTTTCAACAGTAAGAAATTAATTTTCTTAATGTCCTTCTTTTTATATAATTGATCGAGTGCATTATCTTTCTTGATTATGGCATCACAAACACAAGGGTCTTGGCTTATAATTTCAACATCACTAATTTTATGATTTTGATCTTTATGATACGTGTTATATGATGAGTTATTTTCATTCAACTCCTCTTCGAGTAGGAATCTGTAGCGAGACACTTTATAAGTTTAGTCTACAAATAAATTTCTTGGAATCAAACTTCTTTCAAAGTTTCCTAGTTAGATCATCTTGGGCTACACGAATGAATGCAGTCTCAAAGAGTATTACTCTACATTTATTGCTGTCACTTTTGAATGTAATAATGAATTGAGTAATTTTCTCATCATGTCCTTGCCTTAGTATGGCTAAATTAGTGGTGGACACCTCTAGCTCTGTTAGGAAGAACTGAGTCTGAAAGGCTTCTTTTGTTTGTTGTTGGCTTGTAATGGTACTAGACTCTATACTGATATACCAAGCAAAGGTCGTCCTTGATAATGAATTTTGGAAAAGCCTAAGTTTCATGAAGCCTCTTTTAGCCAATTCTCCACATTGTGCTGTGAATCTAGCCACATGCTGTAAGGTTGATTGTCTTTCATCCACATAAAATAATGTAAAATTTGAGATTTTAAATCCCCTGGAATTCATGCTAGTGGTCAGTCCTTTCCGGATATGGTTTTCTATAGACTAGGGCTTGGATCGCCCAAGCTAATGGACCACACGCCTCTTGAATGAGATCCAATGCATGGTCTCGAAGTTGACGATCTCTCCCTAAAAGAGCATTACCAAGGTTTCTCTGATTCAGCGCAGCCACATGCATTGTCATGGGTGTAGCCATAGGTGGAGGTATAAGGAACGCCATATGTGGTGGATCCCTAAAATTTAGGACTCCAGCCATACCCTGAAAAGACTGGTAAGGCTATAGAGGTGGCACCCCAAAATATGCTTGTGGGGGTGGTATGGGTGGTACCACAGGTGGAACACTGGGCAGTGCATCACTACACGTCCTTTACACTATGTCAACTCTTCATGGTTGAGGATTTGACCTCAGGAATTCTTCCAACCCCCAGGTGTTAATTGAAAAAGGGGTTTTTGCAAGGTTCTATTCCAACTCACTCCTTGGGTCCTGGGCAGGTCATTAATATTTGGAGAGGCTACCTAGACATAGTGGATTCTTCTATCCTCACTAGTAGATATTCCTATCGTGGTTTTGGGTACCAAGACTGAGACGTTTCTCTAGGCCTAGGTAATCCTTGTCCCAATTTGACATGTCTCTTTGTGAGTCAACCCAATCCCAAGGATCTCCCCTAAAGAATCCTAGTTGGGAGTGCATAATGACTCAATGACCTTAGGTATCACTCTGGTTTCAGTTCCAGAAAATCACCCGCCATAAGCAATTTGCCTCATGGCTCCATATGTCTCGAAAAGGTTGGCTGGGATGTGAAAATTTCTATTATCGAGTTCAAAAGTTGGAGAGTAGAGGTCCAACATCTATCGGATCGCCAAGTATAGCATCACTCACATATGTGGTTCGACCAACAACACTAGTCTAACCATCTTGCAAGTTATGACCTCCCGGGTCATATTGAATTCTCATAAGATGGCCATGGTCTACTATTTGGGTTTGGCCAACATGTTCATTCTGACCATTGTATCGGCCTTTTTCTATGTGAAATATTGGAGGCATCATCCACTAGACTTACCTCTCTAATACCTTCTGTCTCGACATCAGAGGGAGGTGTAGTGCCTTGTTTCTAGTTTTCACCATGGTTAGCACTTAGCGTCCCATTGAACATCTTAGAAAAATGTTAGCTCAAATATTCTCCAAGGCTAAATTTGTGCGCTAGCGTGCTAGAAAATACTTGTCATTATCCTTTTCAGAAAAACTTTTATTTTGATAGTTGAAACCAACAACTACCAGGCATTTGTATTATATGTTCTCTAACATCAATGAAGAGTATTTTGTCGAATGTGGACACATGGAGGCTCAAAACTAGAAATAGAAGATGAATAGTCACTAGGTATGCGAAGCGAAATGATTTCGAATGACAAATCTGATGACAAACTCACACACGAGGGTTACAAGAGGATCCAAATTGCTTTAAACTAAGTTTAACTGACTACTCCTACTATTCAGGTGATGAGCACATGTGTTTTCATATCTAGGAACTCATTGGATCTATTTTAGGTTTGCGTGCATGAGTATTTATATTTTCAATTGATGTTGTACGTTACGTATATATGTCTCCCTTATAGGTAAAACATGGATTACGAGACACTCTAGGAAGTCTTCATGACTCTCAAATATTGCACAAAGTTTTTGAGACAAGAAATGAAGCTGTTTGCATGATCGTGGCTAGGGATGGAGTGTAGGGGAACAAACATGACCAAGAAGCTTATGGTTGAATCCCAAGCGATTGTCAATTTGTTGTTGATTTCTATTGATCATTTTATTCAGATGAAGAGCAATATCATTCGGACGGGATGCTTGGCAAAGGGAACATCAAAATGTCAGTTTGAAATAGTGAACCAGAAGACCATGTCATTCGAATTCCTAAGATACACCATCTGAATGCCTACCAATGAAGAACCACAGAATTAAACAAGAAGGCCATTTCATCCGATTGAGGGAGTATGTCATCCGGATGACTTACTATTATGGGAAATGATCCAAAAATCTAAAGAGCAATTTCATCCAGATACAGTATCCTACCATCCAAATGTCCATCCAAATAAGGCCAGAGTTGATTTTGCCAGAGACAAAATTCATCTGGATGTAAGCATCTTACCATCCAGACGACCTATACCAAGAAGGTCTACATTGAACCTCATTCAAATCCTTAATGAATATTAGAAGACCAAATGATCATGATTCATCCAGATGTAAGAATATTTCATCTGGATGACATAGAGTCTGAAAGAAGCAATTTGAAGCAGAACCATCTCTCATCTGGATGACCCATCAATTCATCTAGATGACTTTGTTCTAACTTAGCCATTTTTGTTGACTTTCAAGCCACTTTTTTCCCACCTTTTCCTACCTCTTTGGACCCCTCTTCAAGTAGAATTCTTGGAAAATTGTGAGGACCAAACAGAGGCAATCCTTGGCATACATGTGAGGTTATCAAATAGGGCTTAGAAGCAAACCTTGGAGGAGAAGTTCGAAAATTCTGGGGAATTGTTTTCTAGTTTTTATCGACCACCGAGACACCTCTGACCTGGTAATTTTACGAATCTCCACCATGGAAATCACACGAATTCCAAAGTAGAGTTCACGAGATGCTTTGATCATCGGGCCATCTCCAACCCGATTTCAACATCCATGTATGATTACATGAACCATAAATAGACAATTCCAGACCTAAATAGTAAGCACAAATGGACTGGAAGGCAAGAAATAGAAAAAGAATTCAAAAACAAAGTTTTTGCTTTTCAATAGGTCGCTTGAGTAGACCAAGCTACATAGTTAGGTTCAACATTAAAAATGCTGAAATGTTATAATCTATAAATAGAGGTATTGGGTCAAACGTTAATACAAACTACACTCTACATTCTTTCCACCAATGTGTGGTAGGATAAAAACGGAGTTCAAACGACACCGTTGTGTCGGTTCAAAAGTTGAATACCACATTTTGAAACACCAAAACTGCTTTTCAATCCAAAACTTGATTTTTCTCGGGTAAAAATAAGACACAAAATATACATTTTTTTGAAGTTCTATGTGTCTGGTTCAATGTGTCTAGTTTTGAAGTTATGATCATTTACCCAAAGAGTGTTAGTGTAGCCTGCATAGGTTCAAATCAGCAGCAGCTATGTCACGAATTTTTGTAGAACTTCGTACTTTGAATTAGACTTCGAACTTTTAACCCGACACCGAAGACACATAAACCAACTCTCAGGAAATTTTTCAGAAATTTTAGAGTTTTAGAACAATTCTAACAAAATTTTCCAAAATTAAATTATCTATGTCTTTTCTTTTTCCCTGATTCTATTTTTTGTAAATAAAACATGGGCAACCCTCGTTTTGGCCTTCGTTTTTGCAACCAAACTATCCAAAACATCTCTAAATGCATACAAAATATGCATGACTCAATCACACTAAAAAGTAACGCGAATATTCATGATTTAAACATGATCTAAACAACATCTCAATGGAAATCAACATGAAATCCTACCTTATTCAAGAAGCACAAAGAAAGCGCTATTATGATCGAAAAAGCCTTGAACTCCCCGTGTACTCGGCTGATCTTGGGCTTTATGCGAAGCTATCGACAGCCACAATAACTTTCTAGTTGAACTCGTTGCAAAATTCTTCTATCTACGAGCCCGTCTGCCCTTCTCAACCATAATTAGGGTATTTAGATTTGTTAAAAACTATTTAACTTTTATATAAACTGGAGTTTGGGTTTCCTAATCCTTATATACTCATTAAAAGGCTAATTATACTAACCCCTCTTTTAATTCGAAAAATCCCACATTCAGCCCAAAACTCCAAAATACCTCAAACGGGCCACAATCACAAAACAAATTATTAGATTACTGAAAATATCCTTTAATTAGAACAAAATAATTAACATCCCTGACTCAAGTCCTCATAGAAACTGATAGGGTACATGAGGAAATGTGAAGAGGAGTGGGTGAATCTTCATCCCGACCCAAAGCCAAATCCACATCAAAAAACCCGGCCAAACCTACACGAAAACTCACCCCAAGAAGAAAAACAACAAAAACAACCATTGAACCACAAATCGAAGGGGAGTCTCAAGAAAATGTTGAGGAAGTTGCGAGTAGTTCCTCAAGTGAGGAGAGGTTGATCTTGCCGGAGGTCGAACTTGTGATATCCAAAGAAAAAGAAAAAGGGTAGGCCATAGCCATTTCCCAATCCAAGTCGAAATCCCTATCAAAAGCCCCCTCTAAACCTACACGTACCAAGCTCACAACGAAAACTATCGCAAAGCAGAAACCACCATCTAAATCCTCGGGGTCAAAATCTAAAAAACAAAAAGTAAGTGAGGAGGAGAAGCAGGAGAAAACAGAATGGGAGAAGAAGGTAGAAGAGAGTAGTGTTACATGTGAGAGACAAATAGACCGAGAGAGCCTTACATTGCTCAATAAGGTTGTTATTTGTTAACCAGAAAATTGAATCGGTTCTTTGACGTGGTGGAGGGATATGTGAGAGACTTAGTGGAGGAATTCTATACGCACATAGACTTGAAGGGAATTAATCTAGAAGAACCCCGTATCGAAAGTAAGGCTAGGGATAAAACCACTTGGGTGACGGTGGCTCAAATCTCGCAATATCTTGATTGCCCAACCCCTGACCCTAAAACCACGGACATTCCCAAGTATGCCTTTAACCCAAGGGAGTTCAACAACTAATTTTATGTTGACTAGCTATATGAGGACCCATCGGCCTTTACCGGCCAATTCATTTTGACTTCCTTAAAGGAGGATTACCGGTTGTTGAACAAGATGGTTAAGTACAAAATCTATCTCATAGCTCAAGAGAAGAAGCAACCACCAAGGAGGCAGTGATCGACTTTGGCAAGGTAATCTTCCAAGAATTATGTCATGTTCAAAGTGCCGCGGGGAGCACCAATATGATCTTTCTGGCAATGATAACCCACTTTTGTGAAGAACAAGGAATTGAAATCTTTAAGAATGAAATGATAAAGGGAAATCCAGGATCAATCAATGCTTCGTTTTTCCAAAAAACTCAAACTTTTTCCAAGCCAAAAACTCCACAACCCAAACAAACCCCACCGCCAACAACCATCTCTCAAACCCATACCACCACCGGGTCTTCATCTAGCCAAACTGTAATGCCCTAAATTTTGGAGACGTTAAAATTTAAATAAAACCAAATACAACTTTCCATTTCATAGCAAAAGTAGAGTTTGATTATAAAACTGGAAATACATGAAATAAAGAAATTACAATAAGGATTTTAAAACTAAAAGCTCAAAATAACTAAGTAAACCAATGTGTCATTTGGTCTTCCTCGAAATTGTTGTTTTCAAGGCCAGGATGAGTGGGCTCAGTTGCATTATCAACTATACCTGGCATGAAAGACCAGGGGCAGAGAAAAGTTGAACCAATGAGCGATGAAACTCAATAAATAATTCCTACCCATAGACCTAATTTGGGCAATAAACCATATGATGCATGATCAAGATAATGACATTAGCAGGTAATCGGGATTATAGATAGATTGCATAATGAAAATCAGAGTGTAACACATGTGATATTTAATAACGATAAGTGGAAGCATTAAATAATAAGTTTCAGCAATTGAATCAGAGTGAAATGCAAGTGATAACATCTCTTAAGTCAACCTCTATGACCAATCCCTAAGTTTCTGACCTCGGTGTCTGAGAACTTCTATATATGTCCGAAAATCTAATTCAATATTTCTAAGTTTTGGGTCAACAAAAGCGTTGCTCGTAAGCCAAAATTCATTTTTCAAAATAATGTCATGATGTTCCCAATCGATATGGTCCTGATCCCTGAGTTGAACCTCTAAACCAACACTAGTGTACACAAACATCGACTCCCATATCTCATGCTCCCAAACGTTATGCTCTCAGTGTTATGACTCCAATATGTCATGCCTTGACTTCAAAAGTTCAACCGCCTCTCTAAATACTAAATTTTACTATTGAAAAGACACGACACGAAACGACTTATGAACATAACTGGCTCAAGACATGACTTGGCTAAATACAAGAGATGTGATTGACTCGGCTCCAAGATACAACTCGGTAGTACCAAACTTAGTTCCGCTCAAGACATCCTAACACATGTCCCAAGGAGTAATTCCAAACTCATGAAACATGTATCGGTGTTTTTCAAATCGTAATTTTGATCAAAATCTCATGAGATGTGAGGTATGATGTCAACTTATGGTTCCTAAATTTTGAATACTCATAATGATCTAGATCATGTTCAGAATCTATCCCCAAGTGTACTTAACGATACATGTACAATAGAGTAATTAATACCTTAAGCAATACATACCATTGGAAGTAATCAATATTGAATAAACATAATAAAATTCATAATTGAAATTATATCCAGGATGTTTAGTTGAAAAATTTCAGTTCACGTTCTAGGTATGTGACCCGATGGCAACATGGGTGACCGAACAAAAATGGGCTAAGATATGGTTGACTGGGTATCAATGGGTTAGGATGTGTGACCAGATGGGAACACGTCAGGGTATGGGTGTGACCTAAAGGGAATAAGTCACTAGGTGTGCAACTGGAACGCGTGACAGGATGGGGTGCATGACTGGATTGCGTAACTGGATGGCAACAGGTCACGGGGTGTGTGATTGGATGGTTTTACATTCTAGAAATTTTCAGTAGCAAAGCCTGACCGATCAGGCTCCATTCCTGACTGGTCACGCTTGAAAGCTGACCCAAAAATGCAGTTCTATGTTTCACCATTAAAGTTTCGTGAAGATTTTTACCAAGGTCTAGGGGACAAATTAAAGCTTGGGGAAGGAAATTTTACCTTAAATAAGCTTAATTACACATTTAATTGAAGGATTGGACCACCAATTTGATACCAAAAGATTAGAATCCAAAGATGGAACTCTCCTTTCTCTCTCTATGATTTTTGCAGATTTACTAAAACTCTCAAGCTTGCACCCTCTCTTCTCAACTTTGAATTTCCAATGTGTGGCGTCAAAAGAGGATTAGAAAGTCCATAAAAGAAGATGGTGAGAACATCTAAGGCTTGCACAAGTGTGCACATGGGAGTTGAGTGTTGAACTAAACTTGGCAGTGGTTGCCATTGGAGGTTCAAGGAGATTTCTATAGCGTCGATGTGGGGAAGAAGGTGGTTTAGAGTTAAAACAAAGACTTTGGGTGGTTTTGAAATGAGTGGGGAGCATGTGAAGAAACCCCATTGGGAAACTAGGATCTTTTAAAAATATTTCTACAAATTTTGGTGAGAATAAACATAGATTGTGCTCACAAATTTAGCACATGTGATATAAATTCACGTGAGAGTGATGATGACATGGAAAGCAATCTAGTGTCGTTGTTCCCATGGTATAGTCACTGAATTGGGCCACTAAATGGGCTAATGGCTTCAAGTAAAAAGGATTTGGGTTAGCGTCTAAGATCAAGATTTAGGTTGGGTCTAGGCCAACATAATCAATACATAAATAAGTCCAAGATAATATCATGCATGAATTTGTGCAAACAACATAAAATCATAATGAATTTCGAAGAAAAATAAATAAATAAGTTAAATTATTATTTTTTATTGAGTTAAAAAAAATCGGGCCTTTACACAAACTCATTCGGACCTCTCGAGAACTACTCCTATAACACCTTCTTCCACCCAACCTCATGGCCCACCGATCATCCAACCTGGCTCCATAGCACCCACGTCCAAGTTGAGCAATGGACGAAAGAAATGTACGCATGACAGGTGATGGTCATGGGGATCCAAAGAGTGATTACTAGTGAGATACAGAAGCAGAGGGAATAGAATGAGAAATTCTAAGGGCAGAAAAATGCAAAATTGGAAAAACACGGGAAGATGATGGAATTCATGTTAGTGGGGTGGATACAACATTCTGGGGGGTGGGGGGACACCCTACCATGGCTAGTACCAGGATGGATACAGAGGCCGCACTGTCCACAGTTGACCCAGTTGTCGAGGAGAGGACTGGTCCTACAGAGCAGACAGTGGTAGACCCTCTAGTTGGTGATGTACCCGACCTACAACCAAAAGGAGGGGCAGAGCACGCAAATGAGGCCCTGGAGGAAGAGAAAGTGATTCCATTGGCGATAGAACACCCGTTGTCAGGACCTCCACCACCAGCTGAGCCTTGATACCACACCATGTCATAGTGTTGATGAACAATTTTTAGTTTTGGAGTATGTTTTGCTTTGGGATAGATCAAGTCAATGGACATGTGTTGTTTTTTTTTTATTAGATTGTCATAAGTATTCAGTTTGTATTTAGTAGTTGTTTTGACATAGTGATGCCATGCAGGGTAGGAGTAATGCCAGCTCTACGTAGAATGGCTCAACCCATTTTTGGTATGAATCGGCACTCGTTTTGTAACATAATTATTGTTGTCACCCATGGTCATTACAGGCTAATGAAAGTCCTCTGTTGATCTCGTGATTGTTTTGGAATTCAATTTAAGCTGTCTTTATTTTGTTGCATACTAAGTGCGTTGGTGTATCTTATTTTCTTTCCATAAATTCGTTGTGAAAGCCAAACTTGTTTTTAATGATGTTTCCATAAACCAAAATGAATGTGTTGAAATATATCAACCGAAATGCATTATATTGATACCTGTGTTTTCCAATATTTTGATATACATGATTCAAACATATATCTATGAGAATACAAGAGAAAAGATGCAGTGTCTCAGGATGGGCATATGCCATCCGGAAGCCTGTCCGGCTTCCTGTCCAGCTTCTTGTCCGATAGTCCTTCTGGAAAGCTGGATAGAAATCCAGCAAGAAAGCCAGCTAGAAATCTGGGTGTTTCAAGATCAAATTTGGCGATCGTATTTCCTATACTACTTTCAGAAATAAGAATTGCCTTTTGTGGAAGTATCTTTGATTGAGAAAATCGGAACTAATTTGATTTATCTTTGATGCTTTCTGGGTTCATAGCCGTTGGTCCCAAAAAAGGAAAAATCAGTGACCACTGTTATGGGAAGTTTGATACGATCAAATTAGATTAATATTACTGAAGATTTTGATTGGAAGTATACAAAATCAGTGTAATGCCCTAAAAGGATCATTAGACGCTAATTGACAAATGACTGAATAGACTATATCGTTGGAAGGAGTTTACAGAGCATGAACAGTTCCCACCTCTAAAGCCTATCATTTGCAACAATTTATTTTTTTAGAGCCTCTTTAAGCCTCTCACTTGTAAATCCCTTTGAAGGGAGTCACACACATCACATACCTACCCGATGAGAGAGAGAGAGCCTTCCACTATGATTCGATTAGGGGTTCTTTATCTGTTCTTGTGTGTGTTCCGACTAATATCTTTCTCAATCCAATGTTACTATGTATGTCTTGCAATAGTCATCGGGTACTAGTTGCTAGACATGATTAGAAGAAGGAGTGAGATCTGTGTATGCGCCATTGCATCGAGCTAGTCTGCGTGTATGGGTAAGAACGGGTGTAAAAGGAGTTGGCCCCGTAAAACCAACCTTGTGTACGTATTGAATCATAGTGGAAACCAGTGATTGTTCAAGGGAACATCACTGAAGAGTGGACTAAACACGTCGCCCAACCACTGTAAAAATCTCTATCTACTGCCTTTTCTTCTGATTGTTTTTTGGGTCTTAGATCCTAGTATATTATTCTGTTGCGTTAATTATCTTGTTTGAGTTGTGTGAAAACAGAAAAAATAGACAGTAAACCTATTCACTCTCCTCTAGTTGACTTACGAATTGGTATCTGAGCTTGGCACCTTCAAGCAGCGGTGTAACAACCAGAAGGAAATCCTATGGCGGCCATTAATCCGATGCAAATCGAAAGAGGCACTGTAAAAAGACCACCGTATTTCAATGGGAATAATTACGCTTACTGGAAAAACAAGGTGCGTATATTTATCGACTCAGTGGACTTCGACTTATGGAGTATCGTGGAGGAAGGCTACAAGCTACCCATTATAATTGACGATAAAGGAGAAACAAAGATGAAACCAAGATTGCCTTGGACGAGGGAAGAAAAACAAAGGTATATGCTAAACTCCAAAGCTATGAATGCTCTTTATTGTGCACTTGGACCAGAAGAGTACAACACAATCTCTATCTTTAAAACTGCTAAAAAAATTGGGAAACCCTGGAGATCACCTATGAAGGAAATAATCAAGTAAAAGATTCTAAAATTAGTACTCTTGTTCACAAATATGAAATGTTTAAAATGAAACTGGGAGAAACAATTATTCAAATGTTTACATGCCTTACGGATATTATTAATGCACTAAGCTCGCTTGGGCGAGAAACACCTACTGTGGAAATTGTGAGAAAGGTACTGCAGGGATTGCCAAAGGAATGGAGACCAAAGGTCACTGCTATTGAGGACGCCAAGGACTTAAGAAAATGACAATAGACACATTGATTGGGTCACTTGTCGCCCATGAAATTGTGTTAAAGCCAGAAGACGAAGAAGAGGAAGAAGTAGCAAAACCGAAGAAAGGCATAGCATTGCAAGTCTCAACAAAGGAAGAACAAGGAGATGACGACGATGAGGAGATGACACTGCTTACAAATAGATTTCAAAGGTTAGTAAGGAGAAGCAGAGAAGGAAGAAGAGGGGATTCAAAATTCATCAACAAAGGAGAAGAAAGAAAATGCTTCAACTGCAACAAAATTGGTCACATAGTAGCCAATTGCCGGATAAAGCAAAAATGAAAGAAAGCTTTAGCAATATGGGATGACAATGAGTCGGAATTCTTTGACTCCAAGGTGAGTGAATTCAGGTTTATTGCTTCCATAGATAATAATGATAAATTTGATGATTTTGATATGCTGATGATGATTTGGATAATATTGACATACAAGATGCTTACAATGAACTCTTTAATGAATCAAAAAAATTTATTAAAAAAAATATTGCTCTTCAGAAAAGGGTTGCGTCATTGAAAATTGAAGTCACTACATTAAAAAGGGGAATCATATCTCTCGAAACTTCTTTAAAACAAAAGGAGGATGAATTAGGAAGATTCGTTGGAGGGTCAAAGAATCTAAGCATGTTAATGGAAAAACAAGTAAACTATGGGAACAGATCTGGATTTAGTTTTATTGCTCCTACAAGCTCTAATGTTTTAAGTGAAAATATCTTCAACAAAAAAACACTGTCTAATTGTTTTATACCTGGAAAGTCCTTTCCAATTGCTAGGTGCTATTATTGCTCTACATTTGGTCATATCCAAACAAACTGTTCGAAACGGAAAGCTAACAAGTCTGGACCCAAATGGCAATGGGTACCAAAAGTAAGATGTTTTTTTGCAGGAATCATGGGATTACATGCCCACGACCCTATGTAGTATCTAGACAGTGGGTGCTCTTGACACATGACCGGTGAAAAGGAAAGGTTTACATCTCTCAGTCAACACAAGAGTGGAACTGTCATGTTTGGCGATGATAGTAAGGGTGAGATCATAGGAAAGGGCATTATTGGTAATCCAAACTCCTCTTGCATTAAAGATGTATATCTGGTTGATGGTTTAAGACATAGCCTTCTTAGCATAAGCCAACTTTGTGATAAAGAAAATCGAGTAATCTTTGATACACATTACTGTGCTGTTCAAGATAGAACCACCAATGAAGTTATTTTTACTAGAAGACAGGCAAACAACACCTATATTGTTAACATGAGTGATATCACAAAAGATAACGTAAAATGTATTGCAAGCTTTGAAAGTGAAAGTTTTTAGAACTTGAATGTTTTGAGAACATGAGAAATTGAATGTTTTTAGAACAAACCTAGAGAAGTTCGAGAAGTCATTGTGTAAAAAAACCATTTTCTCCCTACATTGACAAGGGTATGAAGGCACTATACGCACGCTAACATCATCACATCATTTCAACCTCATATCATTGATAAGCATGACAATAAGAATCCGATGATAGTGACAGAGCTACAATCGAGTGACTTTGACCTTTTTGACTGTCCATAATAGGGATCCAAGAGCACTATTTATGAGACGACATAATCGAGCCCGGATAACCTCATAGTATTGATATTTAAAATGATACACGTCTATTGACAGTATTTAGGGTTCAATCTGACAACCATAGCTTTCTGGATCTGCATGCCAAATCTCTCCATAATTAAACCGATGTTACACTTTTTTCTATAAATAACCCCTTCCATGCCAAATTTGAAAAATTCCTAATGTTTCTAGGTTAAGGGTTTTACCAAATAAGGAAGGTTAGGTTTAGAATTTTGAGTGGACAAAGAGAGGAAATTATGTCCAAGTGTGCGCAAATAGGTTAGTACTTTGTTCCATTTCATAGTAGAAAGATCCGTTCAATCTACCTTATTAGCATAATTTGTGATAGTAAGAGTTATACTCGTTGTTATCCCAAATTATAGTTTTATCTAGACGTTTGTGAGTCTTTATCATTTCATTGTAATTGTCATTTCAAAATCCAAACAAGGTATATTTGTCATACTTGCTGCATTCTTGTACATTTTTGTTACTTTTTAATTTCACAAAGTAAATATCTTCTTTAGGAAATATTGTCATTTGTGCCTTTAAGTTAGGAGTATGGACTACTTAGTTAGGCTCAGCCTACATAGCCTGTATCTTTGATGAGAGAATAAGGATGTCAAATTTCTAGAGCTGAAATCATGGAAATTCACAAGTTAGGCTCAAAGAGCGCACTTTTTGTAATTTCAATCAAATTGAGATTTATATTCTGAAAGCTTCGTAGATGTGATTGGCATATCGTTCAAAATTGCCTACACCTTCCATGCATGTCCTTAGATTTTATTATATGAATCTCCTCATAAAAGTGAAATTTACATTGCCAAAATACTGTATGGTTGTGTCAACATCTGTTGCTTTTAACTCTTAACTTTCCATTATATTGATTTTCATGAAATTTCATTATATCAATTTTCGTGAATTTCCCTTATATCGAATCTCGTAATTTTCTCGCGTTGATTGTCGTGAAATTTTTTGATATCGATTCACATGGATTTCCTTTGTATCGATTTTCATAAACTTCCTTTATCAATTTTTTGTAAACTTTCTTAATCATTTCTCATAAGAATGATAGTAGCTAAATAATATGAACAATAGTCATCTTGCATTATCAACACATCTTGTTCATATCATCTGGCTAAAATCTTGATAATCTCATAATTTCGTAAAACTGTTGAATTAAATATTCTATGTTTCGAACGAAATTGTGATGTGCAATTGTTAGGCTTTGTCAACCGGCATAGCACGTTTTCACAAAAGATTGTCGTGATAGTCATCCTTGGGAAAGATCGGCCGATCAATTTCTACTATGCTCACCTAGTGTGCCTTCCTCTTTTTATTCCCTTCGTTGATCTGCTTTTTGAGCTCACCCAGCTTTTCAGGCTTGGGGGATAATGTGATGATCGTCACCACCTTAAGAGGTCTTGAATATGACCTTCCATCTTCCTTCTCTCCAAGGGCCGTCTAATAACTACTTCAAGTGCCCCTACTGCTCCAAGTCATGTAGTGATCTTTTAAGAGAAAAAACACTTCTTAGTCGAGTGCACGTGGTTTATATGGAAGGCACAGTGCAATTTCCAATCACTTCGGTTTGGGTCTCCCCCCATCAATCTAGGGGCTCGGAAATATGCCTCTTTTTTTATCTTTTGGTGGATCTTGAAGATCGCCTGGTTGAACTTTGTTCTCATTCATCCTCCCATCTTCGATCCATGTCATTCTTTGGTCAGGGTCCTAGGAGAGCGCTGGGTGAATGGTCAGGAGATGCGATTATTTCAGGCAATGGTTTCGCGTGATCGGTCAGGGCATCTTGTGACCAGTCAAGCAAATAGTCAATATGGGAGTACCATTTTGAGACAGTGGCTCACCATCAGGAGTACCCCATGACCGGTCAGGTGAGTCAAATGTGCGTTTTAAAAAGGGACAGATTAGATATTTTGAGAGATCAAAACTCCAAATGATTTTCTTCACCTTCTCTCTCTAGAGACCTTCTTCCCATTCACTCTTCACTGTTAATACAAGACCTAGCCTTTAGATCATCCAAATTCCTTCAAGATCCACCGATGATATATCAAGATTTGTTGATGGCTCGAGCTTGGTGGCACCATTTCACTTGGAGAAGATTGGAGCTTCTGCTTCTTCACCATTGAAGCAAGGGTTTCACCTTGGAGTTTCAATCTTGGGTTTTCACTTTGAAGTAGGGATATCTCACCTTTATTACGCGAATATTGCTTGATTTGGTCCATTTTCTACGCTTTATTTGTTGTTTGGTCTCGTTTGAGAGCTTATGGATCTTCTTGGTTTGCGTTAACATCAAGTAGTTCAACCTTCGACGATACCCTGCAGTAACTGTTAAGGATCAATTTCCGAGACCCAATGATGAACGCGTATAGTTTATACAACACAAAAAATATGAAATCCTACTAGACGAAATTAGGGTTCATACCTTTCAAGATCTGTCTGTTTTGATCTCGATTATCTTTGCAGTTTGATCTTAATTGAACTTTGAGCAGGGCTAGTATGATCTTGCTTGACTGACCTTGAGATCTTCTACTGTAATCCAATTGCACCTTGATCACGTACTGAGGGTGGGCTCAAAAACGTAATCTCTTTACCTTCACAGAACCTCTCTCAATCTGTTAAATATCAAGTTGTGTCTGAACTAGAAGACATAACAATGTGTATATAGGCAACGATAAGGACCCCTATGAGAAATATGGGCTGGGCTTCCTATATAATTCGTGATTCCTAGTCCAGCCCGGATTAATTCTGAATTATATAAATTATAATTCATATCACTACAGAATTGTAATTACATTCTCCTCCCATATCTCAAAATTATATTTCGAGCTCCATATTATTAAATGTTTATTTATCTCCCCACGTTAAGATTACAGATACCCGTTGATTAAAATAAATTACTGACAATTTATTTAATTAACATCTATAAAATTTCTTGAGACATTCCACTTAACTTATTCGTTACGTTGGATACTAACATCCATCTATAAAGTTTGACATAATCGAAACTTATAAACTTCCTCAAGAGGATATTATCAATACCTATAAAGAGATGTGGATTCCTTTAATAATTAATAGTTATCATACACTTAATATTGTGACCCAACTCATCGAGACTATTAGCCTACAAGGCCTCACTCTATAATGAATCAAAGTCAACAATATTAAATGTATACATTGATTAATTATCTTTGGATTA
>JABCMJ010003658.1:0-16488 GCA_014822125.1 Arbutus unedo
AGGAACAGTTTTATGAAAAATTGAATGGATCAAGTCTTTTCAAATATTATTTTGAGCTGATTTCTTGCGGGTACCCTTAAAAACATGTTTTAAACACATTGAACGGTTCAGATTATCATAATTTGATCAAGAAATAGGAGGTCCACACTGTAGCAAAATAAGAGATCCCTTATTAGAAGCTCACTCCTTATATATATAATCGGCCCGGTTTGGTTTGAACCACGGTTTGTAATTATGAAACGATGAACTAAACCATAATATCTGGTTCTCATTTTTATATAACTATAACTAATCTACTAAACCACAGAACCAATCCAAAAAGACCGGTTCAGTCTGATCGGTTCGGTTTGGTGGTTTTTTCGATTTTTTTTGTACACTCCTAGGTAAGAGGCACTTGAATGAGATGAGTTGATCCCAGAAACAACAACACTGGATGATCTGAACTACAACGGTGTGAAATTGAACATCGGGAATGTGGATGAACTAAACTGAGGTGGCACTGAAGCGAGACCGAAGATGGCGGCGCTGAATCTGAATCTGGTAGTGGCTGTGAGCACTTGAAATGTTGCCCAGGTACTGCGACGGGGAAAAGTAGGTGACGGCTAATGGCGAACAGGCAGTGATGGTGGCGAACGGCCAACGGCATTGGTGGCGGCCGACGATGGTGGTGGGTGGCCAATGGTGGTCGGCGGCATTATAACGGGGTAGTGAACTCATGAGGCACCAACAACTGATATAGTTTGTGATAGGGTTTGTGAGAGGGTGTGTGACAACTAACAACATCATAAGAGGCGCTCAAAAATAGTAATTTTTTTTTTTTTGATAAAAATAGAACTAGCCAAAGGAGAAGAATTATTAAGACGTATGCCATCGAAGAAAACTGAAAAATTGCAGAAAAAAAGTGGATCTAAAGTTTGGATTATAAGATAAAAAGCGGAGAAAAAACTGAAGGTGAAGACTTCTTGACGTTGACTTAAGCGCAAGTGGTTGCGAAGACATGATGCGGTAAATATGAAAAATTGATGACGGAAATTGACTTCTAGGCACCTCTTGACTCCATAATTTATAAAATGAGCAATAATATAAGAATCGAGGGCTGCTCTGATACTAAACTGATGTAGGACCGGAATATGAACCCTAGAAATCCACACCTAGGGATGAATTTGATGAACCATAGGATTCCGCACATCCGCACTAATTTGAAGAAGTTAGAAAGACTTTTATTCATTTAATGACTTAAACATCTTGCGAACAGGTCCTATAAATAGGCAACAAGAGATAATACAAAAAAGATAAACACAACCTAATGAGATAAACCTATCTACCAAAATAGATAAATCCTAACTACTAAATAGAGATGTCATTTTGCTCCGATCTGACGGATATCCGAACTGTAACCGATTTTTTTCCCCAACAATAACCAAAATTTTTTCCGTGGATATGGTTATGAAGGAGGCAAGTCAATATCCAATCGGATACGGTTATTGTTAAATATCTAAAAATAACCGAACGGATATCTGAATTGAACCGAATCAAACAGAATTCGAACTGAACCAAACCGAACCAAATAGTATATATATAATTAAAATTTAAACTAAACTCCCAATATATAATATAAAACACTAAAATGCCAATTTTTGTTAAACGGCAGTAGTACCCAAATACCAGAGTATCCACTACCCATCCTTATCTTATGCCTTAAGATTTCCCTTACATCTTTTTCTTATTTCTATAATTTCACTTTGGGGTTGTATTCTATTGTTAAACTGCTTTTATTTCTTTGCATTATTGGTTTAGTTAGTAATGTTTAAATGGTTGTTGGTTTACTTACAATTTCTGAATTTCTTTTAATGTTTATGTAATATGTGATATGTTATTTATGAGTTTGGTTTGTTGCCAAAATATGAATAGAATTTTTTTTTTTTAAAATCGCATTTGGATCAATTTAGGGCAGATTTGAAGAAAATTACGGATATCCATTCGGTTCAGAAATTAACCGATATCCGTTGGATACGGTTATGGTGCACCGATTTTAATCTCCGACAAATATCGGAGACGATACGGTTATCGGTTAGCGTTTGGATATCGAATATGAATATCCTGATATTCGCTCCGATCCGCTCCAGTGCCACTCCTACTACTAAATAATGATAAATAATAATAAATAAATATAAACCTTAAGGATATATATCACATGGCCCCATCATCATCTGGCCATAAGGACATGGGATGAGCAAATTTAGTGTTCGTGGACACCAAATTTGATTCTCACCCATTCCCAAAAACAAAAATCACGTTTCCTATAACACCCCATGTTTTTATGGTACGTTATAATAAAATTAATTAATTAATTAATTAAGCAGCTGAATAATTTTTAATTTAAATATCAAATATTTATTAATTGCTGGCAAAACAACCGACCCAAAATTTAGTTCATTAAATAGTTTTGAAAAACTAATAACTCGAGTCATAAATTATCATTAATTAAAAGCAACTAAGGGGACACTCTATGTCAAACTATCGGACTGTTATTGGTATAACCATAGTTTTAATATATTCATCTCGTCCTCCTCAGTCTCCTGAACTTTCAAATTATACTTCGCCTCAACTTGTTCATCAAAATCTAGTGTGAAATGCCAAGAGTCAAAAAGTAGCTCCCAATGAGTGATTAACAATCAGTAGAAAAGTCTAACCTTATCTCTAATTTACAAATAAACATACATGATAATAATTCTATGCAACATGCAAAGAATAATAAACAAACATGAAATATGCAATATCGTGCATAAATACGATTATGCAATATCGTGCATAAAGCTTTCCACATTGAATATCTTTTAGTTATTATTATCAGCACATCGGGGTCTCGCAATCCCCCATATCAAAATTACAACCTCAGGATCTCGCAATCCCCTTCATCGGTATCACAGCATCGAAGTCTTGCAATTCTGCTTAGCCAAATTACAACGTCAGGGTCTCGAAATCCCCTTCATCGGTATCGCAACATCAAGGTCTCACAATCCCTCTCAGCCAAATTGACAACCTCAGGGTCTCGCAATCCCCTTCATCGTTATCACAACATCAGGTCTCGTAATCCCCCATAATCCACCACAACTCCAAATCATTCTGGTTATTACTCATTATCGCAACAATGAGATTATTTAACCCTGCCGTTCAATTAAATTTCAATTTTCATCCATGCATGCACAATGCTCATCCCTCATGCTCAACATGCAATAATGAAATACCATCATGTGATTTCAATCAAACATGTATCGAGTATAAATTAAAATCACTAAAGTCATACTACATCATCAACATCGATCAACCTAAGTCACATATAACGTTCTTGGATCCTAGCATATAAATCAGTCTCAACAAGTAATAATCCTTTAATTTATCAACTAAATTAAATTAAATCACGAATTGTCACATATATAATAAATATATAGCATTCTTATGGTTCATACCCAATTTCGATCTGACACCTAATATTTATAAAATTCTTAACTTGATTAATTCACGCAATCGAATACACATAATTACTCTAACAATTAATTATTAAATATTCGATTTATATCCCCTACACAATCTTCGAACACAAACCAAATTTACTCATAAATCACTCACACACACACACACACACACACAATATATATATATATATATGTAGGGTTCGGTCCGAAATTTTTACCTCGATCTAACGAAAAAAGCACTATCGAAAATTCACGAACCAAACACCTCACCAATATCCGATTATCGCAACACTATCAAATAAAAATCAAACCATCCATAAAAAAATAGTGTATTATTAATAATAAATAATAGGGTAAGTAAAAACTTAAATATCATATAATATATGTATAAAAAACAGTGTACTGTTATAATAAATAACAAGTAATATAACACTAAATAATATTAAAAAATGGTAAAATAAAACAAAGAAAGTGGGGGGAAGGTGTACGGCACACCGGGAGAGAGAGGGAGAACAAATCAGGGAGAGGGAGAGAGTGTGGATGGAGAGAGAGTAAATGAGAAAGAGAAATTGAGGAATTGAGAGAATTAGAGGGAGAGAAAATAAAAAAAATAAACAAAACCAGAGAAGGAGAGATTTGATACCGGAGAGAAAGTAAAGAGGAAAGAGAGATTAAAAAATAATAAAGAACAAAAGAGATTTTCGAAACGCCAAAAAAATATATAGATGAACACAAGTTTTTCGAGACATTATCTTACAAATATTCAAGACACACACAAAAAACTCTAAACGGTGAAAAGTGAATATCCGATGGATCAAGGTTATATAAATAGACAAAGAGAAACGAATCTAAGTCCAATTAGGATACGAACTAACTAAAAATTAGAGTTTGAGTAGGATTCAAATATAAAAGGAGAGTTCGATAGGGATTCAAAAACTATAATAATTATTGATTAAGATAATAATTAATAAAAATACTTAATAATCATAAAAATATAATATCTAATATAAAAAAATTAATCAAATAACTCTTCCTAAAGGTTCAACGAACCTCGATAGAGTGAAAATAAAAGGATATACACGAGTAAAAATTTAAGATAATCAATCAGAAGAAATAATTTATTAATCTAAATAAAAAATATTGAATATGGATAAAAATATATATCTCAAAAATTCGGGTCGTTACATTTCTCCTGAACAAATATCCCATCTCTCCCTTGAAATTTCGAAACTGTCAATCCTCTTCATTTTTTCTCTAAATTACAAAAATACCACTCTCCTCCCCCTCTGAATTACGAAAATGCCACTCTCCTTTCTTTTACTATTTTCACGTTGCATTTTTAAAAAATATATAATTAAAAATAAAAATAAAATAAATAATAGTAACAAGATGTAATCTTTTTTAAAAAAAAATTAACCAATTCAACTTTTTATCTTCGCACCAATTATTTATTTATTTATTTTGTAAGAACTCATAAAATTAGAGGTCACAGTTAACCATAGAATTTATCAATTAGGCCACGGTTAAAATTTCAAATTTTTTTATCCAATAAACTCTATACAGTGGAAATTCACGTAGATAAAAAAAGGTATAAGAAAACTCAATTAGTAAATATAAATCTCGCAAAAATAAGGAAATAAGTTAAAAAAAAAAACCTCAACTCTTAGTTTTGGCTTTTCATGGAAGGCCAAAAAAATAGATGGAATTAGACAGAGGTTGTATGTATCATCGGTTTTTAAATGCTATTGTATCATACTTGGCCCTTAATTGTCTTTATATATTTCTATTTTGATAGTGTACATGTTAAATATTTATTTAACATATAAGATTACCAATAATTAGAGTAATATAAACACACACACACATATATATATATATATATTTTTTTTTTTATTTGTAAGAATGCATAAAATTGAAGGCCCGTCAGAAACATTGATGACTTGAGGGGGGGCAGTTAGAGATCTTCGGTTCTAGATAAAGAAGAATTCTATGACTTTGGAATGTGTCATCACATCAAGGTACAATTATATATTGTATACATTTGAGATAAATGTTTTGGGTTATTTTACTCACTTGTCATTAAGGTCCCCTCCGATTACAGTCTAGGCGTGCGACGAGAGATTGCTATTGTTTGTATTGGCCAACACTTTGTGCGAGTTTGCTTGAGATCTCATTACCCTGTATCAACCAATTCCAGTATGATAGTGGCAAAATGCATGTATCAGATGAAACTAATGGATGGACATACATCTTAATTAACTTGTGATATGAAATAATTGGTGAGAAAAATATTTATTAGAATTTATATTGTTGTGTACTCCATAATTCACAATTGTATTGTAATGAACATTGTATTAGTAGTTGAAGTACTGATTAATTTATAAAAATACTAATTGAAAAAAAAAATGTAACATTTGTTTAACTTGTTTATTTTGATAAATGCAACTTTGAAATACTGATTATTCGAGTGGAGCGTACATAAAAAAACTAACACATCACTTAATATAATTACGGAAATTATAAATGAGATTTTTAATTTTTTTAAAATGCAATGCAAGCATTAAATAAAGAACTTCTTTTTAAATCTCATTTTATTTTAAATGTAAGAAACACCGTATTTTTGTATATTAACGAAACACTTATATTTTTTCACATCAAAGAACACTTATATGTTTTGTCTTTATATTCAAACAAAAAAGGACAACAAAATAATAATTTAAGTACCATGGAACACTTAAATATTTAAAAAAATACGTAACTATTCTCTTTTAAATCACGGAACACTTAAAAAAACTTTTTTTTTCAATATCTAAGCCAACGGTTGATCTTTAAATATTATTTTAGGTCAAGAATGAATTTTTAATATTTTTTTCAAAATAAGACTAAAACCAAGTTTTCTTTCTAAAACTAAGTTCTTAAAATAACTATTATCAAATACAGTAACTGGTTGAAAAATAGAAAGAGACCTTTTGGTCTTTGCGCAGGAAACCTAGCGTTCACAATTTTTAGGACTCAGTAATCATCAAAGACTCAAACAGTGGTGGTTTGTATTTATAGGCACCAACATTTGTTTAGGCAAACAAATATATATATATACATATGTCAATTGGTTATTGGTGTATTGGGGAGTACTTTTAGCTACTCCCTCATTATTAGGTTTTAAGTTTTCATGATTGCTTTTAACACTAAACATACTCTTTAACATTCGTATTCGTTGTTGTGGAGGAATTTGATTTCGATCTCGATAAAAGTGTGATAGAGGGGAGAGGATATGCGAACCTCATATGAATATGAATAGGGTGATGAAAGCTAATTAAGAAGATGTTCCTTTTCCTTTCTGGATTATGGGTTTGAATATGAAAGATGATTTAAGTATTCATGATTGTTCGATATCTATAAACCCGACAAGCATCGTGTGAAATCTATATTTACAAAAACAACTCTAGGCACATTTCTATTTAAATATGTGTTCGTATTACTACTCTTAAAAAATAATCAATTTAAATGACCATCTATCTAGAATGTCAAAAGTCAGAAATAACCTGTTATTTAATTATTTGTCCCTTTTTTTTATAATCCAAAATATCTTGTCTATTTTTGTGAATTCTGCAAGTAAATGACCTTACTGGAATGAAGTGTCAAACTCAATTTTTATGTTTTCTTGGAGTGGAGTGGACCTACTGGGGTGAGGTGACCTGAGCTGTTTGGTGTTTGGTGTTTCTTGCAACTAATAGTATATTTTTGGGTGTAAGATTCGTATGATTTTCTTGGGGTTAATTATTTATCTCGATGAGAATTGTTTTTAATTAGTATATAATAATCAATAAAAAAAGTTCAAAAAAATAAAATTTAGAAAAAGAAATTTTATTGTCTATTTCTTTATTCATCTTTTTTAATAATTTTTTTTCAACTTTAAAGAATATTTTTATATTTTTTCGATTCAACTATTAACTTTAAAAAGAATTGACTAAACAATAACGAAAAATCAAGAAACATTAATGTAAACTCCTACATGCACCCCTTTGGTTTTGTGTCTTTTACCAATAGAAAATTCAAGCAATGTACATCAAATTCCCAAGCTAAAAAGCACACACAATTGCACGAAAAATAAATCAAGAGCAATACTACGAATCAAAGTTACCAATCGTACTAGTATCGGTGTATTTCGGCATACCGTTTCAAATTTATCACGAAAAAATAATATGCATTTCTCAAATAATATTTTTCACAAAAAAAAATATGTTTGACATATAAAATAAAATCTCACAATTTAAAAATAAATTAGTAAACATAAAAAGTATGGTTTTAATCTAAAAGGTAATTAAGTTTGAGGTTTAATTATGTTTTCAGTTTCAATTTATGCATAATTATAAAAAAAACATCAATTAAAAAATTAATTTTTTTTTTTTTACCAGTACTGGTACGGAGCCGATACAACCCTATATTAATTAGGCCATTCGATATTGGCCGGTACTACCTTTGGTTCAGTACGGTACGATACGGTATTGTACTATATCAATAACCTTGCTAAGAATACAATATATATGCATAAATTCGGACACAGATGTATTCAAAAACTATTTAATTCACGTGGAGTCTGTGCATTAGGAGTGGCAATGGAGCAGATCGGAGCAAATATCGAGATATCCGTATCCAATATCTAAACTGTATCTCATATCCATATTCGCTCCTATATCCATCAAGGATAAAAACACTTATATCGTAACCGTATCCAACATATAACGGTTATTAACCGAACCGAATGGATATCCGTTATTTTATTTTTTGCAAACTCACCTTGTTCCAATCTGATTCGTATGTGATTAACAAAAATCAAACTCTTATCCATATTTTCACAAAAAAAAAAAACTAATCAAGCACAAAAATGCTACATCACGCAATACATAACCATGAAAATAAGTTCGCCAATTATAAATTTGTAATTTGATATTTCTTAAAGAAAAACAATATTACAAACTAAACCACCAACAAGCCCACAACCAACTTTGAGCACAGATGAAGTCAATTAATTTTATAATTCTAAACGGTTCGGTTCATATAGCAATTCGATTCAAATATCAGTTTGGTTATTTTCGGTTATTGATTTAAACCATATCTGAATTGTATTCAGACAGATATTCCTTGACCACTGCCATATCCGTATTCACAGGCAAAAATTCCGTTATAGTTCGGAAACAAAATCAAGTCGGTTCGATTATCTCCATCGAATCGGGGGAAAATGCCATCCTAGTGCATATAAGTTATGCTTTTCTCATAAATCAAAGAGTAAATTCCACTCACCTCCCTTGAGGTTTCTACCCAAAAAATGTACCTCTCTCTGAATTTTTCAAAATGTCACTGCCCTCCCTTATTTTACTTGTCTTCTCTCCGTTAGAAACTTAATAGAATATGGCTAAAGCTTAATTACTGGTTGAAAAAGGTCAAATTTACCCTTGTCTTCCCTCTCTTCATCTATTATATGAACTCTATCCCGCATCTAATTAGAATACCAATAGGTTTTAAATTCAAACTGCATGATCAGTGTTAATGAATATATACATTATTGTATATTTAGAGCTATGATTTAGACTGGTCCTCCAAAAGTCGTTCAGTGAAGTGGCCGATCTCTCTGTGGCGTGCTATTCCGGCGATGCTGATCTGGTCCATCTGGAATTTTAGAAACAATATCCAGTTCAACAAGGTAACTCCAAATTGGGCGAAATTTCTGGAGGATTTCAAGATCAGATTTTTTACCTGGGCTCTGGATCAGTTGAGGAGCCGACCTTTCTCCATTGGCGATATTGCATATAATTTGAAGGAGCTCATCCATGGAGGTCTTCTGGGTTAGCGTTCATAAAACCAGAGAGAGAGTGAGTGTCTTCGGAAGGTGTGGAAAGTTCTAAGGATCTCGTGTCTTTGGTTGTAGGTGGTGGGGAGGAGTTTTTAGCTTTTAAGTCCTACGTTGGGTTCTCACCAAGGCATGTGCTTTAGTTATTGTAATCTTCAATCTTTTTATTATATATAATTTACCTTTGCTCTTCAAAAAAAAAAAAAAAAAATTCCCTCTATTTCTCTAAAATTTTCTAACATGGTGTGAGAGCTATGGACAGAAATCTATTTAATTTTAGTTAACCAACAGGCGACCTGACCCTTGATGTCGTCCACTCGGCCGTAGCTTGTTTTGTTAATGTCTATCAACATTGTTCGGACCTAAGAAATCAAAATCTCTGCCTCATTGGTCAAAAAAAAGCCAACACTTTTGTTGTTCCGCCATTATAAAAATTAAGTACACTAACAAATCATTACTGTTCAGACCATCCAAAATTTTCACATTCACTATCAAAGTTCTCGAAATCTCTTCATGATTTCAACGCCACCAACGACGTAGTTAGAAAGTCAGCCACGCTTCCTCATGCGCCACCTTCATCTTTGGCTCTTAACCGCTTCTACCCTCGTTACGCATGTGTCATCGCGTTAGCCTCTATCCCCACTTGTGTGTGTTATGTGGACATTTATGAAATTTGATGCATGGCCTAGTTTGAGTCCATCAATGTGCTCGATTGAACTACTAAATTTACAAGGTCCCGCAAGCATCTCATTCTAATAATTGCCTCCTATAATAAACGTGCCTACGTATTCATAGTTCTCGCACCAAAATCTTTATGTAAACTAAGTTATGCTCATGTGGTCACAATTGTGTTAAACGTTGACTGGTCGAAAGAATATTTCTACCTTTTACAAGGTAACAAAAAACTAGACAAGATAGTAGTAACTTATTATATATTCACATATAATTTATTTATTGTATATTGATATTTTTTAAAAATTAATTTTATTCATCCTTTCATTTTATGTGTAGAAATTTCAAGACGAGGTGGACGACCATTGACGCCATAATTATGAGACTTACATTTGTTATCATAAAAATTTGTTAACTTTAATTGGCTATCATATTTGGTTGATGGTGTGAATAATATTTACATTTTCACTATTTAAATATTAAAATAACATTTAATTTTGCATTTGTATCAATCGTATAAGTACTGTAAACCATCTCGATCTGTCCCATGTACAAATAAACTCGGCAAGGATCGATTTCACAAGATTTTGTTGCAGTTATTGGTTCCGTGAACCACTTTTGGGTCTTTTAAAAGGTAAAACCCTCTGAAGACATATGCTAATGGCTTGCCTTCAATTATTGATTTTTATTGATTTGTTCATTGTCCAGTGTTTGACTCCTTAGCTTTAAAAATAGAGGTTATGGTAAAAGAAAATTGCGGCAATCTGTCCCATCCCGTGCATTACACGGGTTTTTTGTTAGTACACAATATATTACAAAGATAATTCTTTCTCTCTCTCTCAACTTTTCTAACAATCAAGATCAAACCAAATCATCGAGGTCCTACCTTAACCGATTGAAACAATAAACGCATCTAGTTGACCAAAAGAGTAAAATTTACCCATATTGTCTGCTGAAAAATGGTAAATCACAAACCAGTGGGGCAAAAATCTCGTGAATCTGATTGATATCCATCAACAGAGAGATTAAACAAATGCTTGCTCGATTCAATCGGAACCTCGTTGGTCATTCGCAGAGCATTTCGTCGCAAAAAGGCTGCAATTCTTCTCCGAGTGGGTCGATAAGAGGAGAGATCTGGAGATTTGCGACGTCAAGGCCGCCGGAAAAGATAGAGAGACTGAAGTATGGGACCAACTTTAGGTTTACAGGAGGGTTATCTGGTCATTAGAGCGCAGCCACATTAATGCCGTTTGATATTTGATAATGGAATGGGGGAATTTTTACACAGGTGAAGTAACGTGACAGGAAGTTCCCAAAGAAGGGAACAAGAATTTTTAGAGCAGCCACGTTAATGGAATGAGTGCATTTTTGTTAGCATTACCCCTTAGTCTATATTTGAGTTCGGAGAAAAATGAGCAATATTTGAAAAAATGGAGGACTGTCCCTTTTTCGGCAGTAGCGGACCAGTGAACAGGGGACATTTTTTCAAAGTGGGCCTGCACTTTTTCTTCTCATTCATCGGCAAGACATATAGGAAAAAGAAAAATCTTACGTCTAACATGGACTTGACAAAAGATAAATGGGCCCAACATAAATATAAAACAAAACCTTAACAAACTAAAAAAATACTGGCTCATAGAGTCATTAAATTTAACACTTCCCCTTAATGCTTTGTGGTAACACTCAACATTTCTCTAAAAAATTAGAACTTCTCTTTTGAAAGAGTTTTAGTGAAAATGTCCGCCACTTGTTCTTTGGTACCGCAATATTTGAGTTGAATCTCTTCGACTTCCACGGCCTCTCTAATAAAGTGATGTTTGATGGCAATGTGTTTCGAGCGACAACGGTAGATGAGATTCTTTGTCATAGCAATCGTCGACTTGTTGTCACACAAAATTGGAGTAACCTCTTATTGCTTCTCACCAACATCTTCCAAAATTCTCCTTAGTCAAATTGCTTGAGAGGTTGCCAATGATGCTGAAACATACTCAGCCTCGGCGGTAAATTGAGCTACGGTTTGTTGCTTCTTAGATGTCCATGAAAAAACATTCGAGCCAAGAGAGAATGGATAACCAAAAGTGCTCTTCATATCATCTACATTTCCAGCCCAATTACTATCACAAAACCTAAACAACTTTCCATCTACATTTTTCTCATACAAAATATCATAGTCAAGAGTACCTTGAATACCTCAAGACTCTCTTACCCACTCCAAAGTGAGTTTGAGTTGAGTTGTGCATGAACCGTGACAACAAGCTTGTGGCATGTATGATATCCGGTCTCGTGGCGGTCAAGTACAACAAACTTCCAACCAAACTTCTATAAAGGGATTCATCTATCTCTTTGCTTCCATCATCCTTTGATAATTTTTCATTCACAATCAAAGGGGTAGCAACTGGTTTGCAATCCCTCATCTTGAACTTTTCCAAAAGAGTTTTGGCATACTTCCTTTGGCAAATGAAAATATCACTTTCATTTTGGTGAATTTCAATGCCCAAGAAATAATGCAAGAGACACAAATCACTCATTTCATACTTCTTCGTCATATCTCTTTTAAACTCCTCAATCATTTTTGCATCACAACCGGTATAAGTCAAGTCATCCACATCGAAAGACACAATAAAAATATCGGTAGTACCTTGTCTTTTGATATATAAGGTTGGCTCACTTTTGCTCCTTTGGAACCCTTTGTCATTGAAATAGCCATCGATCTCACTATACCATCCCTGTGGTACTTGCTTGAGCCTATACAAAGCCTTCTTCAACTTGTAGACTTTTTCTTCTTTACCTTTGACAACAAAACCTTGAGGTTGATCAACATACACCTCTTCATTCAAGGGACCATTCAAGAATGCCAATTTGACATCAAGTTGGTACAATGACCATCCCTTTTGTGCCGCCAAAGCAATGAGAGCTCGAATTGTGTCTAGACGAGCCATCAGATCAAATGTTTCTTGGAAATCAATTCTGGATTGTTGAGAATATCCTTTTGCAATAAGTCTTGTTTTGTTCTTTTGAATGGAGCCATCGGGGTTGAACTTAATTTGTTTTGAAAATCCACTTTACACCAATTGTTACTTTGTCTTTGGGCTTCTTCACCAACTACCAAGTCTTGTTTTTCTCAATAACACAAATCTCATCTTCCATAGCCTTTTTCCATGCATCTTCTTTGATTGCTTCTTCAAAACTCTCCGGTTTCACAACAGAAAAGTTATGACTTTCATACACTTCACTAAGACTTTTCATTCTTCTTGGAGTTGAACTTAGAGATGAGGAACTTGACCTTGATGGAGATGTTTGTGAACTTGGAGATTGGGGCATTTGTTGTAGAGTTTCACGAACTCCATCATCTTCACTTTCTTCATTTTCGGGTTCTCCTTGTGAAGTACCTACGTGATTTTGGACATTTTTTCCATTCCAATCCCAAGAAGTCCTCTCATCAAAGACAACATGTCTACTAATAATCACCTTATTTGTCTTCAAATTGAAACATGAGCATAATAAACACACCTGAACACTTTCAAGTGATTCATGGATGGCTTTCTTCCACTCCAAACTTCAATTGGAGTTTTACTCTCAAGAGCCTTCGTAGGACATCGATTCATCAAATAAACCTCCGTGTAAACGGCTTTACCCCAAAACGTTTTGGGCAATCCCTTGTCATGTAATATCGATTTCGCCATCTCCTCAATAATTCTATTCTTCCTCTCGGACACTCCATTTTGTTGTGAAGTATACCCAACGGTAAGTTGCCTATCCATGCCAATATCTTTACCAAACTTATCAAATTCATTTGAGTTGTACTTTTATGAGCAAACCACTTTGTCTTTCAACAAAACTTTGAAACTTTTTAAAAATAGAGAAAACATCCGATTTTTTACGCAAGAAATACACCCAAGTCATTCTTGAATAGTCATCAATGAAAATGATAAAGTACTTATTACCTCAATGAGTTGGTGTATCCATATGCCCGCACACATCGATATGAACAAGCTCCAATGGTGCTTTAGCTCTCCACGCCTTGTCTTGTGAAAATGAGTCACGGTGATGCTTTCCAAATACACAACCTTCACAAACTTGTTTGACTTCATGAATAGTTGGTAAGCCATACACTATGCTCTTTTGTTAAAGGTTCTTCAAACTTTGAAAATTCAAGTGACCAATTCTTCTATGCCAAAGCCAAGACTCATTAAGAACATCCATCATCAATGCCACATTCCTTGCATATCAAAAAGTGAGAGGAAAGCTTCTATTCTTCTTCATCTTGATTTTCGCCACAAGTTGATTTCTCCTCCCTTTGTCAAAAATCTTGCAAGAGTCTTCATCAAAGTGAACGGAGTACCCATGCTCGACAAGTTGACCAACACTCAACAAGTTTTGCTCCAAATCTGAAACAAGTATAACATCAACAATTTTTCTTGGACCCTTCTTTGTCTCAACCGCTATATTACCCTTTCCCTTTGCTTGGACTAAGGCACCATTTCCCATCTTCACTTGACAATTGGAAGAAGTATCAAGATATCAAAGATACTCTCATCTCCGGTCATATGGTTACTACAACCACTATCAAGGAACCATACATCATTTCTTTGTTTGGAAGCCGCTTGACAAGCGTAAAACATATTCTCTTCGCCTTCTTGCTTCTCGGTAAAATTCGCTTGTTGATTGTTTGTAACTCAACAATCCTTCTTGACATGCTCAAACTTATTACAATTGTAACATTGTGGCTTTTCCTGAAACCAACAATCCTTGTCAACATGACTATTACAAATACCACACCTTTGTTGAGTGGGCCATTCATTTTCTTATTTTTGATACTTATTTCCTTGAAATTTATTTCTACCTCCTCCACTATTGTGATTTCCCTTTTCTTTAAAAAAGTTCCCCTTAGGTTGATCACGACTAGTGGCTTTTTTCTCTTGTGATTTGGTGGTACCAACATTTAGCTTAGATTGAAAAGCACTTTCAATTGATTTTTCTAATTGCCTACTCAATCTTTGCTCAAATGTTTTAATGGAACTCATCAATTCTTCAACACTCAATGTTGCAAAGTCACTAGTATTTGTAAGAACGGCAACAATTGGATTATATTTTTCGAACAAACTAATCAAAATTTTCTCAACAATTCTTTGACTAGTAATGGTTCCCCCATAAGTTCTCATTTAATTGACTATTTCCATTAGTCTAGAAAAATAGTCTTTCAATAATTCAACATTTTTTATTTTCACATTTTCAAAGTCCCTTCTCAAAGATTAAAGTTTTATAGCTTTTACCTTCAAGTTGCCTCTAAACTCCTTTTCAAGGATGTCCCAAGCACCATTTGCCTTCACTTCATTGATAATCCTTGGGAAAATCGAATTGGAAACTCCTTGTTGAATCATAGAGGGTTTTTGCATCATTCTTCACATCAATTTTCCATCGAGTCTTTTGAGCATCCGTCAACTCTTTTCCATCTTTGAAATCCTCAAACCCATCTTCTACATACTCCCACAAATCATTTGAAATAAGTAGGGTTTTCATTTTTACATACCAAACATCATAGTTTTCACTATCAAAGATTGGACCATGACGTGGTTGGTTGCTAGAACTCACCATGGATATTGATTTCGCCGGGTTTGTTTTCCGGATCTTGAATCTTCACGCTCCAAAACTTGTTCTTGATCCAACCTTGCTTTGATACCACTTATGTTAGCATTACCCCTTAGTCTATATTTGATTTTTGAAGAAAAATGAGCAATATTTGAAGAAATGGTGGACTGCCCCTTTTTCGGCAGTAGCAGAACAATGAACAGAGGACCTTTTTTTCAAAAGTGGGGCTGCACTTTTTCTTCTCATTCATCAGCAAGACATATAAAAAGAAAACCCTTACATCTAATATGGGCTTGACAAAAGATAAATGGGCCCATCATAAATATAAAACAAAACCTTAACAAACTAAAAAAAATATTGGCCCACAAAGTCATTAAATTTAACAATTTTTCCATTGTCAGGTAAGGGAGGGCATTGATATTTTAGAAATTTTCGGAGAGGTGAGTGAAATTTACTTTGAATCGAATAAAGGTAAAATGCACTGACCTCCAATGAGGTTACTTGCAAATATAAGGACCTCCTATGAGGTTTTGAAAAATACAGCATTCCCTATCTTAGAAAATAATTGATGATTTGCCTCCGTTAACTATCGCTAAACGGCGTTTGATTTATCCATGAATTGATGAATTTGCCCTTAAGTATATACAACCAAAATTTGGGGTACTAGAGGCCACTGTTGCCATCATACGAGTAGAGAGACAAGATTGTTAGAAAATTGGAATTTCCAGAACACGAAAAATAGCAAAGTAAAAATTCAATAAAAACAAGAAATAGATAAAAACTTACGGAACCATTTCCATAAATTAGTAATCAAGGCTAGTATTGTGAATACTATCTCATTTAAAATAAATTTGTCCCCCACTATGGTGCTGACTAGTTTTTTGGACGATTGCTTCCCATAAT
>JABCMJ010003663.1:0-15108 GCA_014822125.1 Arbutus unedo
GCTTTAGTGGTCTTATCGTGAATTCGTTCAATATAATTTATTAGAATTCTTTTGCTAAACCAAAGAATTATGTATGCAATAATCTGTAATGCCATTATTATGTCTGCACTGATGCCCCAATGGTTGAGATTCATGTTGAATATCCAATGCAAATAGAACATTGTAACACAGACACTCCAAAAGTGGAGAGAAAAACCATCAAACCACCAATATGTACAAGGGGAATGATTAATGAGAGTCATGAGACCCAAACACAGATTGAATGTAGTTTTGACTAATGACAACTACTGAAGGTGGAAATGCGGTAATAGTTTTGTTGAATTAGTGGCAGAATATGTTAGTTCATGTTGACTTAGTACCCTTTGGTGGTTAAAATGGGGGCACGAGACAATAATTAGGCTGGATTTGTTTGGTAAGTGAAGCAGCCATGTAAGCAAGTTATGAATATCTTTATACTGGATTGTCATGACATCCCTCTTTATGGAAAAAATGCATGTTTTCCTCACCGAGCTCAATGAAGATCGTTCATTTTGGAATACCTTGTTTTTTTGCTCATAATTGCTAATTTTCATTTCACTCATTGTGTAATTTTATGTAGTTGTCATGGACATTTGAGAAGGAAGGGACTAAATTAGAATGGCGGTGGAAATGTAAGCCTTCATCCAATGATAAGGAAACTACAGCAGGTATCTTGGACTTTCTCATGGACGCGAACGTGCGACTAAGTGTAAGATTATGTTTAGCTATGTTTTCTTATGCAAGGCGATTTAGATACAACCAATCCCTAGTTTTCATCAATGCATTTGCTATATCTGGTAATTTTTTTGCTATATCTGGTAATTTCGATTATTTCCCTAATTCTTTTCATCCATCTGATTAGTTGTGAAAGAAAGACATGCTCACTAGTGGTCGCAACATGAAAAACTGAGCAAATTATAACTCGCGTTGTTTAGCAGCTCTAACGTTTTGGACATGGCGATCATTTCCAAGATGGGTTTTTGGGTGTAGTATTCAAGAATACACTTCATCCACTTTATTGCTCAAAAGTTACTTGATCAGTCACTGGCATTTGGGCCTCGATGCATGTTTTATTCAGCATGGTTTGGGTGTTCCCTTTGAATTGGACAGGGAAGCTACTAGAGTAGGAAGGAGGAGAAACAATTGTTGGTGTTTAGTGTCTCTTCCTTTGATGTGTTATATTTGGGGAGAATAAAACCAGAGGACTTTTGATGGCTTGGAGCTGCAGAAACTTCTAATGTTAAATAGAATAAGTAGGTTTGGGGCCATTTTGTGTAGTTTGAACTTTGTTCTGACCTTATCTATGAAAAAAACTTTGTTCCGGTGTCTTTGAACCAGCTTTTGGAGTTTGTAGGGACTTTCAAGTCAGGCCACTTGTTTTTTTGGCCATTTTGGTGCATGCCCTTTACCACTGAGTACTTAGATAGATATCCACTATTCCACTTCATTGCAATTCTCACTTGCGGAAGGCAGACCAATAAAATTCTATTCAGGAATTTTTTCCGCATTGGTTGTGCATACAGGAGTCCACTTCAATGATTAAGCAGAGTCTTACTTATCTAGCCGTTGAGTAATTGGTGTGTATATATATACATATACACGTATTATATATGAACACATGGCCCTTCATGTATCTGACATAGTTCTGAATCTCAATCCTATTTTATTTGCCATGTGCTGAAGCTTGTTCAGTGAAACTTTGGAAATATACTGATTTGAAGTTTCTTCTTCTTTACTGGTGATTTTGTGTAATATTTTTTCCAGCTTGATTTTGTGTATTCTCCCTTGACCTTATTTTTTTGTTTGATATATATATAGGATGAAGTTGTATGGAAAACACAATCATTTGAGAGGCTAAAAGTAGAAGCTGAGAAGTGTTTATCACAAAGTGAGAGATTCAGCAATGAGAAGGCAGAGTTTGAAGACGCAATCTATACGAAGGTGTGCGGTCTATCTATCTAATCCGCATTCTTTTGTATTCTTTGGTGGTCAGAGCATAAGTGGCTTGTATGCTAAAAATGAAGCACCACATCTTGGTGAATTTAGCTTCTTGTGTTGCTTAATGTATTTCTAGTGGACTAGTGGTGAATTAGCTGGTTGTGTTCAAGGCCAAAAGTTAGTGTATCCTTTTGTAAGATTCCTTGTAGTCTACATGTCAGATTCCTTCACCACCTAAAAAACACAGACCACAAGGATGTTGCATCAAAGTTCAATACGGAAGAGTTATCCCGATTGGGACGATAAAGTGGGACTTGAAGGACATTGGGTGAAAGCTCGATCCAGGAATATCAATATCGCGTGAATAAGCGTGAATAAGAGTGAACGTCTATAGACTCTCTTGTTCCGATAGAGTCTCTGTGTGTGTGTGTACCGAACGCTTTCCAGCTTGTTCCTAGCTTGCTGTACCTTGGTGAACATGAATGCTTTAATTCCGAAGGTGAAGCTCAACAGGAACAGGAAAGTAGGATTTGGCCCGTGAGTTGATTCCATGTCCTTAAACCCCAATGCAGCATAATCGAGTGATGGGATCTCACACCATTGTCGTCAACGTAGTTAGTGTCATATGTCTATGCAAAATTCTGACTAAATTGCTATCTGTGTCAGTGCCTACTATGGAGAGTCTACGGTAGGACTACAACAATGGGACCATTGGCCGGGCGCGGGGGGGGGGGGGGGGGGGGGCCGGGGGGGGGGGGGGTGTGGGAGGGTGGTGGTGGTGGTAGTAGCCCAAGGCTAAGGCTGTATTTGGATTGCGGATTTGGGTAATACTTCTTGCATTTCTTTGCAAATGTTTGGAATGACACGGGTTATTCTTTTGTTTCCAGTTTCTTGGGGTTTTGAATTCAAAGAAAGCAAAACTGAGAGAGCTTCGAGACAAGCTCTCGAAACAGGAAAAGTCTGGGAAACTGCCTGAAGAAGAAGAGGAGGAAGAATCCACAGACAAAACAGAAACTTTTGACTTCGGAAGCGACGACCAGAAAAGCGAGGAGGAGTCTACAATGAAACTCATTGGGACATCAATGGATGCTTTTGCGAGTAGACCTCGCGGCAGAAAGAGGAAATAGACTAGCGGAGGAGGACGAATCCTCCTCCTTGCTTGTTAAGCCATTTTCGTCGTCCACTTCTTGTTTTCACTCAAATTTTCTGTTTGCAGCTCAGTGAATATGCCCGTGTAAAGTATGCAGCAGCACTCTCTTATTGTTTAACTGATCGTTTTGAGTTATGAGAATGTCGTTCTTGTATTGTGTAAGAACAGAATGGTCCTTTTAATTTCAAAGTGTCTGAAACGTTTTCAATTTGCAAGATATTTTGATCAAATATGCTATAACCATCCCAACACTCTTCACACTAAAATATCCACACACTCATGAGGGGATGGAAGCTGTGATCCTATTGTGCACAGAAGGATGTATTGCACGTCGTTGAAACGACACCGAGCTCAGACTTCACGGGTGTAGTTTAACACTTCCGGGTGGTTTAACACTTCTATTTTGGTTTCCAGATGTATATTTACGCGTTTAGACGAAATAGCTGTCTGTCTTGGAGTGCGTTATTATTAACGAAATCGATCAATTTTTTTATGTTGATTGAAAAAGCTCAAATAATGATGTTTAAGTTTCATTAATTATTTCATAAGATAAATTTAAATCTTGTCTAGCGATTCAAAATGTTTTTATTGAAATTGAAATAGTTGTCACTGTTTGTTGATGTTGAAATCAAAAAATATTTTATCTTACAAAAGCATGATAAAAACCTAATTTTACTGGGGTTTTGTAGTATAGTTTGTTTGGGATAATTTCCAAAATATAAAACAAAATAGTAATTAGATTCATTTTGTGAATAAATCTAGTCATATCTTAAGAGAAAACCAATATATATGTCAATTTGCCCAGCTAGAAATGTCACCATTAGAGCGAGCTTACTATTTAAATTTTTTTTTAAAAATATTTAACAGGGACGAATCTATATATTTTATAGAAAATAACTTTATTATGTAATAATAAATTTTTTTTTTCTTGTAGGGGTGATTACCTCTACTGGTCCCTTCCTGAATTTGCCTATATTTCTCTGCAAAGAAAATGCTTTTTTAATGAAAGTTTTTCTCATTATTTTTCTTTGTATTATCTTTCTCATCATTGATAGAAAAGTTAAAACTCAATATTTTTTTTCAAAGGACTAAAAATAATTTAAAACTGACTCTGTTTATAATTTATTTTTGCTTTTTTGAATTTTAAAAATTTGATTCATATATTTTTTATTTTTAAAAATTTTTTCGTCGGGATAATTCAATTATTAAAAAAATAAGAAAATATATATTTTCTAATTAAGGAAAAAAAAGAAATACAGTAAAAAAAGTTAAGCAAAATCGGCTTATTTGCAACTGTTTTAAGCTACATTCAATTTCTACGCGATCGAACAGGTATCCCCCTACCCCCTCTCTGCGTTCAATCCTAGGAGTAGTGTTGGGATGTCCGATTCACACACCAGGAGTGAGTCGGTTTAACCCAGACATAGGGGTAGAACCGTACATGCAGGGCCCTTCTTCTTTGCATTTTTTTGTGGGCCTGAAGCATTGGCCTTCTAGGTTTCTGCCCAGGGCCGGCCCTGGTTCTATTATGACTGTATTCTCCCTCTCTCTTCAATTAGGTATGTTTTCGTATGTATTATTCCGGAAACTACTAATTCACCAATAAATTTCTATTTTTGTTGGATTGTCGGATTTGAATCAGTTCATTTCTTTGATGTGCACCTTGTGTTTGTGAGAGGATTTCATTCTGTGCTGCCGCAGTTTGTTAGCTAAATTGTGCATGGAACTGATTGTTATACGTCTTCTTTGTCTAGATTTTGATTCTTCAGGACAGGTTTAACCAGCAGTGTCTCCAGAATCCGGTTTCTCAGCGAGTAAATATACGGAGGATGCTTTCGGGATTGAAGTTCATACCCCGGGATCAGGTTGATAAGGTAAAACCCAGTTTGCTTTGTTTGCTAATTCAATAGATAAGTGTTTTTTTTCCTTATGCTCTTATGGTTTGTCAAGACTCAAGAGCATGAATTTTACATTTCCATTGATGTAGTAAGTTTGTGGTAGGCACAAAATGAAGACTTGAATGATTCTAGAAGAGAGAGAAAAAATCCAGTTAATAAGAAGGACAAAGGAAGAAGGAAAAAGAAAAGTTCTCGAGATGGTAGTTCAGATGAGGATGGCCTTGAAAGAATAGGGAAAGGATCTAGAAAGAAAAAGAAGTGGTATTCTTCGGATGAGAGTTTATCATATTCTACTGGAAAAGAAAGTCAGAGCAGCTCTGACAAGGATGAAAAGAAACATAGGAATAGAAAGAAAGAGAAGAAACGGCACGGGGATTCCTCAGAAGATGAAGCTAGAGATAGATCAAAGAAGAAGTCAAGGAGTGGGAGAAAGAATTACTCATCCGAAGAGTATTCTTTGTCTAACTCTGAGGATGAACTGAAGGATGGCCACAGTGGTAGAGAAGACAAGCATTGGAAAGGAAGTAAAGCCCATGGAAGGAAGAAGGGTAGTCAAAGAGGGAGTGACATAGAGTCCATGAGAGATGACTTGACAGGTACTTTCTTTCAAAATATGCATAATTTTTCTGGTTTTTTATTGAAACATACTCCTTGTCCTCTGTGTAGGTGATGGCAGAGAATCTCAGTCGCTAGATAGTAGCAATACCGTGAGAAAGGAGATGGGATTAGAGTGGATGCTTAGACCCAAAGGGAACATTGAGAGAGAGCCTGCAACGACTTCAGTTCCCGTAGAGGAACCTCAGGCTGAGGAGGTATGCCTCCTCCGTCAACTTGGTGTAAAGTCTCACGTTGAACCTCAATTTGCTGTATGATTGCCCTTGTAGTCTAGGGATGCCTTCAGTGAATTTCACATATGTATCCTTTTGGGAAATACCCGGAGGAGTAAATATCATAGTTTTTTCCTTAAATTTTTTTTGTGGATTAAGTATTTATCTACTTCATGCTTTGGGTTTTATGCTTTGAGAAATTGAGGAGCTACTTCGATCATCTCTGAGACATCTATCCTTCTGTCCTATTCAAACCAGCCATCGCTTTTGTCATCCACTGCTTTCATGCAAGAGCACACGTTGATTCTATGTAGACAATTTTGCTTTTTTGGTCAGATAAAGAGAGAACATCCCAGAGAATTAAATCCATATTTGAAGAATAATGGAGCTGGTTATCCAGAAGATGAAGATGGAACAAAGGTTGGGCGTAACCAGCTTATGTCTTCTGCTGTTGTTGGAGACGGAGGTGCCAGCTGGAGACTAAAAGCCTTGAAACGTGCTCAAGAGCAGGCAGCCCGTGAAGGACGGAATTTTAAGGAGGTAAAATCTTGTACATTTTTGGAATTAAAAGTAAAGATATCTAAACATTTTTCATTTTATGTGATCCACTTAAATTGTATAGGTTGTGGAAGAGCGGTGGGGATCTGTGGGTCAGCTGGCGGTTTCTGTGGCATCTCGTTCAGCTGCTTCATCTCGTGCTCACCTCCATGCTATAAACAATAGAAAGAGGGGGCTTACGGGGAAACAACAAACAGTTGCAGAGGATCAAAACGAAAAGAGATCTGGAAAGGTACTTAATAGTTAATGAAAGTTATGCTGGTAAAAGCTGTGGCATATGCATTGGCCAAGTTTGTCTCATTTTGTTTGAGATAGTCATCTAAACCAAGTTATGGACTAGAACTAAAAGTAAATTGGTATTCTTTGATTTGTTTTGGACAAAGATATTTGCTTCGTTATAACTTGCATGTTATAACTTGTGCGCAGAATATTGACCGAGAAAGCCTGCAGGATGTGTCTCGCCGTCGTTCGGACATGAAAGTGCCTAAACTTCACGATTCTTTATCTTGGGGCAAGCGGAAAAGTCAAACCATGTCATCTAAGGATTCTGTCCTTATCTCTAATGCATTGTCAAGCTTAAATAAGTTTACAAATGATGGAAGCTTTATGCATGAAGTTACTCGTCAGCAAAATGATGACCCTGGTGGTTCCCTTGGCTCTCCACACAGTGAGAGAAAACTAGAGTCGGAGTCGGTTTTATTAGAATCACAAAGACTAGATGAATCTATTGCAGTTGTTAATCAGGGATTGAGTGCAAACCAATTGGCCGCAAAAGCTATGCAACTTCGTTTGAAAGGAAAGCATGAAGAAGCTGAAAAACTTATGGTGAGACGAACTTTTCTTTTGCTTTTTTCACTTTTCACAGTCTCTGTGCGTGTCTTTATGTTCTCCTGCAGTTAGTGTCTTTTAGCTTCTCTAGAGGGAATACCAGAACAGGGGTTAATGTGCTATGGATTATAGGCGTTGTTAAGCCATTGGGTATGAACTTGACCATTAATATCTGAAGCAAGAGCCACAATTGGTTTGTCTTCCCATGATTATACAGTCGATATTAGATTTTTACTTGGTCTTTTCAAGTTCTCACATAGGTACCCCTTGATTTTCTTTTGAGTACTGGAAAAGACTAGGGACTGGATTCAAGAGCTGATTTTATTGTACAAAACTGCTAACTTTACTGCTCGCAATGGGAGTGATTTACTCATTGAGCTACATCCTTTGTTACTTGTGAATTTGTGAGGTATTATGATTGTAGGAGCCTTTCCCAGCAAATGAACTGCTGCGTGAATTCCAGAGGGTGTCTCATTGAACCTTTTCTTGTTTTTGTCTAAACGATGTATCGGCAAGCCCATAGGACCTCAAGTTATGTGGGGAATTAGGGACACTTAAATAGATGAGGGTTTTAAATATTTATCGTGTTCTGAGAGAGCAATGATGCAAGGACTCCTCATTTTAGCTATCGTAACAGTGTCTGACACTATTTAGGTAAAACACATTTTGAATTTGGCAGGAATTGTGAGGGATACGACACCTGTGATCTATCATTACTTTTTTTTCCGGCGAAAGTAGATCTCAGATACGCGTTTGGTTTCCAGACATACCTCAGACACCCTAAGGACGATGATTGTTTTGTATTGGCATGTTCTTTGTTCAAGTATAATTAAGTTGCAGGAGTTTTTTTGGTGTGGTCTGAGTTGGTGATTTTGTAAGTTTTTTAAAGTTATGTCTCCTATTCGTTCCCTTATCACGTCCATGGCCGTGTCGTTGCTTTTAGCCAAAAATCTTAATGTGGATTTGTTTAACATTAAGAGTCTTCACGATCATTGTATTGCTGTTTTTGTGGGATCTACAATAGTGTGATTACCATTTGGTGAGCATAGTTTGAGCCTGCAATTCGATTATTAAGCAGCATCACTGTCCAATGAAGATTCTGAGTTTACCAACCTTACTGATTTAGACGGGGCTTTAGTAAATTTTGTAGTTTAATGGTTTACACGCGTTGCCAGTACATGCTAATACTGGCTGTGGCTTGTTTAACATTCATGCTTTGCATGTATTGGAACTTACATGCCAGCGTGCCACACCCTAGTTCTTGTGGAAAGATATTTATTGTATTCTGTTTTTTTTTTTCCTTCTTTTTAGTTCTTGAATTTGTATAACTATTACTTTTACCCCCTTTTTTCCCTTTCCAAATTGTGATATATATTTTTTATTTTTTTCCGCATGATTATGGCAATGTGGATCTTTGCGTTATTCAGCAATTTTGTTCAGAATCCCAAATGTTATGAGTGTGTCAATGTGCTTGGTACATCTGTTAATAGTAAGCTTGAGCCTTGACTCGTTAATTGGACTATGTTTTTATATGTACTCCAGAAAGAAGTGGAAAACATCAAAGCAAAGCAAGTTGCTGAGGATTCCAGTCGATCTCAACATGAGAGAAATACAACAAGGTAATTTTAGTCTTTGATTATTTATTCAGCTCAGGTGTTAACTCTGCAGATAACAAACTTGCTTAGCATATTTTGTTGTTCATTAGAAAACTGTTTATGCTTATCAAATTTATAACGATGAGCATGTCACTTCTAATAGGTATCCTTTTTATTTTGCCAGAAATAGGTTTTCATACATTTTTCACCCCTTATTAATCTGCTGTTACACATCCCATGTTGCATTTTGTGTTGTCTTTTCTTGTTAATATAGGTAATTTTCCGAGTAGACTTTGTGATTCATATAATTTATTTTTCCTTTCAAAATATCCAGATATAACACTCTTGACACTTCGACTCGGCATAGGAAGAAAGAGGATGATGCTGACATGCATCTAGCCCAAAAGATAGTGCAAAACAGTAAGTATAGTTTATCTGGTCAGGCAGATGATGAATATGATTTTGATGATGGTCCAAGGAGAAAAGCTCGGAAAAAAGGGGGCAATGATCAGAAGTCAAATGAGAAGACAGATTTTTCAATGCGCATCTTGACTCAACAAGAGCGCTGCAAATTCTGCTTTGAGAACCCCAATAGGCCAAGACATCTTGTGGTTGCTATAGCCAATTTCACCTACCTCAGTTTACCACACTGGCAGTCTGTTGTGACGGGTCATTGCTGCATCTTAACATTGCAGGTGAATTCTAGTGTGTTAACTTAGTCTGCTTTTCATGAAGCCTAACAACTTCGTCTCATAATGATGAAGATAGAAAAGCCACGGATGAACCATAATTCATCATGTAGAGTTTATTGTCTTGTTTATTTGTTAGTTCTTTGCTTTTCACAACTGTTAAAACTGATCCAATTGTCAAGTATAGACATTGTTGGAAAATCCTGCTAAGCCTGCTGATCCTAATGAAGTTTCTTGAATCTTAAGCTGCTATAGGTCTTGTATTAGTATTAGCAAGTTTTACTGTTTAACTGCTTGAGTGAGAATAGCGCAAAGTGGTTGCGATGGAAGTTACAATTTACAAATAGAGCTGGTTCATTTCTCATGGTTTATTGTCATGGGATATCCATTCTCAACCTCTTTTCTTCTAATGTTTTGGATTCGGCTTTCTTTTGATATAAGGAATAGATTCACATATTTCATTCTCATGTAATATCCTGTCACAGCCTCTTTCTTCATTGTGGTTGTTATGATTGATTCCTTCATAATGTTGTCTAAACAGCATGAATCAGCTACAAGGGCTGTTGACAATAATGTGTGGGACGAAATTCGCAATTTCAAGAAATGCCTTATCATGATGTTTGCAAAGCAAGAGAAGGATGTAGTGTTCCTTGAAACAGTGATGGGGTTGGCGCAGCAACGTCGCCATTGTTTGGTTGAGTGCATTCCTTTGCCTCGGAACATTGCAAAACAGGCACCGCTCTATTTTAAAAAGGTGTGGTTTTCCTAGTTTTATTTTGTAGTTTATTTCTTATTATTTTTGATGGCTTATTATTGCGAACCACTTTCCTCGAAAGTCTTATTTTCTGATTGGTTGGTTATTCCCAAAGCTCCCTATCACCTTTCCTTGAAGGTGCCATTTTGCTGTGGTAGAAATTAACGAATTAGATGACATCCCGAGAGTTTAAATAAGGTAGTTCGTCTCTGCAAGGAGACATATTTGCTCTAGAACTGGCTGCGAGTTGTTGAATGTTACCTTTAATGTTGAAGATGAGGTACTCTATAACGAAAGATATGTATTGCTGGCGTAACGAACAAGGTTTATGTTTGTTGATGCTATAAGCAGAGTGCTACTTTGGTGTTCCTTCAAACGGGTTCTAGGCTTCTAGTAAGTTAGCGAATAAAATTACCTTACAAGTGAGAGAAATGAGCTGTTAGAGCTTGTTCGATTCAATTTTTTGAGAACCATCTCTAAACTTTATCCAAGTCCCTTAAATTAATAAAGATGTATAAAGAATGGGATTTCTTACGAATGTCATGTTGTGTTGTACCAAGGCAGTCTCCCTGAGTATGCAGACTTGGAGTATCCACGTCAGTAGCATAACTAGTAGTTCATGCTCAATGCATCGTCAATTGTGCAGAAAGAAGAATTGAAACCATTTTTCATAAGAAAACAAATTCTTAATGTTTCGTCATTAGCTGTATTTGCTACATTTTTCTTCATGTGCCAATTTTTGACATGTCATTACCTATCTGTTGCATTGGCAAAGTACTCTGCTATGTTCTTGGACTGCTGGCTCAGGAGAAAACTGTTTTTGTGTTTTAAGTAACACCGCTATACTCTTTAATCTGCGACGATTTGTCAAATGCGTGCATTGGAGTCTTGTGGATATATGTAACTGCTGGTTGATGACTGATGAGCACCTTAAGGGTGAGTAAGTTGGGCAGAAATCCTACTGTCGCCGTAGGTGTCCAATCCCCGTAATTGGATTTTTATACGTCTGTTATTCATATGATGGAAAACCCTTGGTCAATATATGTTGAATGTTAAGACAAAGCTCATATAATTTTTCATTTTTATTAGAGAGGAAATTGAGTTACTCAGTCTTTGGAGCTTTGATTTTGTTGCTTTTCATGGTTTTGGTTTTCCATGTTGTTTCAAAATCTGCTTCTACTACGTCTTGTGCAGGAGCTTGTATATATTCTTCCACTAAATTGATTCTTCTCTCATTTATGTTGTTGTCTACTTCTCATACGAAGCATTGGATACGGAACCATATTATCATATATTGCCTTGTCATGATCATCATTAGTCATCAGGCTCGTCGCCATTTGGAAATTTTGGTTCATAGGTTATTGATGAAATTTAGGATGTTTCATTTGAACTCTACTTTTTTTGTAGTCATTTTCATTTCGCATTGTATTTGTATGGATGTTGCTATTTACAGGCGATTGATGAAGCCGAAGACGAGTGGAGCCAGCACAATTCAAAGAAGCTCATTGATACAAGTGTAAAAGGGTTGCGTGGTTCTGTTCCGAAGGATTTTCCATACTTCCATGTGGAATTCGGATTGAGCAAGGGGTTTGTCCACGTGATTGATGATGAGCAGCAGTTTAAAGCCAACTTTGGACTCAATGTTATAAGGGGCATGCTGAAGTCGCCGGAAGAGGACAGTTATGGTCGTAGGAAGCAGGATTCGGAGGAGACACAGAGGCAAGCTGTTGCGAGTTTTTCCCGAGATTGGGCACCGTTTGATTGGACAAAACAACTGTGAGTAAACACCTGAGTTTCACAATATTTGTTATCTGATGAAGTTCGCAATAGAGTAGGTGGATAGAAAACCCTAGGTAATTGTGAGAATACGACTTTGTAACTTAGTATATTAGCTGATGAGGTGTAATCTGGGGATTCTTCTTTTCTGTTATGGAAGTGCTATTCACCTTGATTTGTAACTTATTTGTTGGGTTTTAGAAAATAATTAGGTATTTCCTTAACTGTTGTAAATGATTTTTTGTTTTTGGTTTTTGTTTGATTTGATTATCCATGAAAAATGATTAACAGGGAAGAACTTCATTTAAAAAAAAATCTGGTGGGAGGAAAACAACTTGGTACATTCCTGGTAGAAAGGAAAATGAAAGAAAAATTAAGGGCCAAAAAGGTGGAATTGGAGGTATGAAAACATGTTTTGCTTAGTCCACTGCTTGATCGTTGAATTTTTTGTTTTTTTTGGATTCTATTTTTGGGCAATTACTAATCTCAAAACATAGGGGATATGGTGAAGTGCAAGTGATACAAAAGATAGTCTCTCGTGTGACTAACGATGATCCTACGATGGAGGAGGAGTTAATTTTTTTTAAATAATCGAGGAAACAATCAAAAAATTATGTCATTCGGAAGAAGTCTTCTATAGAGGGAAAGCTTGTTATGAGTAAGTGGAAAGAGGAAAGAATTTTTATCACATTCCACTCTAGTGGCGAAAATTTAAAAATTTATATTTTTTCGGTAGAATTTTATTTTACCCAAGTTGTTGGGGATTGAAAAAAAAAAAGCAGTTAAATCCTCTCTGTTATGTTATTTCTCTAGTAAATGCTATTAATACGATATTTTACCTAATAATTATATACACAACGTACTGTATCATAGATGTTATGTTAATAAAAAATTTTTCTTCTTTCTAAATTCTCCTTTCATTTAGAGAGACAAATAATTTTAGTTTATTTGTTTCATTTTTATCCTACTCTATCAAATATAGTATAATGCAATGTATGATATATATTATGTCATCGATTGTCATATAGACTACATGTATCTCTTCTATTCATGTTTATAATTTTTCTCAAATAAGGGGATAAGGAAGGCTAAAGTTCATTGAAATAAAAAGTGCATTTGGTTAGCTTCAAATTATCTAGATCTAGAATAAGTAGGATTAGAAAATCTTTGATCATGTTTTCATTTGCATCTGAGACTGCTCCTCCTTAATTTAATGTTTCATCGAGTAAAGAAATATTCGACTTTGAAAAAAAACCCAACCATAGAGCATTCTGCGCTTTTATCTTAAAACTCTTTTGTCTCTTAAACACCTTCTAACAAACTGTATTGTACATCAAAATAATATTATTTGATGCTTTAAAAATTACCTGAATATTGCTCAAACGTTTGAACAATTAGAGCACACTGATGATTAAATCCTCATTGTCCCCAAATAATAAAATAAAAAAGTCAAATCTTAAAATTTAGCAAAAAACAAATACAACCTTATTTTTTCAAAATATAGCCGTTAAGAAGCTGCAACGGCTACTTCCTGGACAATCTAAAATCTGAGGAGCTCTAAATCTATTCGTTATAAAGCCCTTTCGAAATCCCACAACCGGGTGTACCAAATCCCACCTGGTGCTCACCATCCCACTTGACATCTCCACTTTCCATTTTCTCTCTCTCTCTCTCTCTCTACATTTCGGAGGACTGTCAAGATGAATGACCTGATGACAAAATCATTCGTAAACTACGTGGATCTGAAGAAAGAAGCAATGAAAGACCTCGAGGCTGGACCGGACCCAGATATCCAAATGACCGCGGCAGCGATCCAGACGGATAAAAACCTAGGGTCGTTTTTGGATCAGGCAGAGAAGGTGAAGGAACAAATGGGTTCGATCAGGGTCATCTTGACTCGGCTCCAGGAATTCAACGAAGAGTCCAAGTCCCTCCACAAACCCGGATCCCTCAAGTCCCTCCGCCACCGGATCAATGCCGACGTGGTGGCGGTGCTCAGGGCAGCGCGGGGGATCGGGGCCGAGCTGGAGGAAATGGACCGGGCTAATGCCGTGAGCAGGCGGGTATCGGGTTGTAAAGCGGGTACTCCAGTGGATAGAACCCGGTCCGCGGTGACAAACGGGTTGAGGAGGAAGCTGAAGGAGCTGATGGTGGAATTTCAGGGGTTGAGGGAGAGGATGATGGCTGAGTATAAGGAGACTGTGGGGAGGAGGTATTTTACTGTTACAGGGGAGAATCCAGATGAGGAAGTGATTGAGAAGATTATTTCAAGTGGGAATGGGGTTGGGGGCGAGGATTTCCTCAAGAGGGCAATTCAGGTATTGATTAAGTTCTATGATTGATACAAATATTTGATATAGCTCAAGATCTTGATTTATGATGTCAAAATTATTTCTAAATTTTGTTGAAAAATTTTGAGTAACCAAGTGAGGGTTTGAAATTTAGTGAAGGTTCAAAATTTTCAACTTTTTGCCCTTTCCTCATCAATTCTGATGGCATTCCTTACCATTTTACTTCAATTTCAATATCCATCATTATCATTATCATAAAAATCTCTATAGCAACTATCTTGAAACTTGCCCCTTTTGAATGGTTCATCTGATTTTAGTGAGAATACCCCCATTGGGGATTATAGATTCAGTAGGAATATGACTACTAGTTATTTGGTGAATAATTAATTTGATGAAGCATATGGTTCTCCATCTATTTGACATAACTTTATTACATTGTATTGCAGTTGTACATAAGCAAAGCATTTAAAATAGTTCTTACTCTTTCGATTTCTATATGGGAATTTTCATCCTGTTCGCGTAAATTAAATATAAATAGCTGAATAGTGGATAGGGAACCATACTAGTGACCTACCCAATTTATTGTAAAAAAACTCCGGATCAATGGTTGGACCATGCAAGTGAGACAGTTTCTCATGGTCAAGGAATAGATTTCTCGATACATTTCCATTGCTCATGATATGGAAAAGTGCATTTCCTGTTTTTACATAGCAGGATTATGAAATCCATAGCAGGTGTATTGTATGTGCCAATTACCATTTAGTTAATAAGCTTGTGGATATTGAG
>JABCMJ010003666.1:0-22420 GCA_014822125.1 Arbutus unedo
AAAGTAAATAACTTTGGGACCTCCAATCACATTTCCTTTTCTTTTTCTTTTTCAAAGTCATTAAACACATGTGCAAAACCCAACAATCACCCCCTTTTGCTCATGTGTATCGCACCCCCATGCTTGGATGCCCCGCACCCCCTCACCGAGTGAAACAACATTCTACAGAAATAAAACTGAAAACATACCAAATGAATAGATAGGAGAGGCCTTTTAGATGCGAGAATTCATTTTTGTTGTACTTAAGGTTCCAACTAATGATTCTCTTCGGACTGAACAGTGTACCTATTACAACAAATAAAAAAAAGAGCAGTAACATTCCTTTGTATCAACTGATATTTGTTCACATAATAAGGTCATCGAGAAAAGGGGTACTGAATGGCAGCTTTATGATCCCAGAAGCTACAAGAAATGACAGTATCCACAGTGGTAGAACCCATTGGAACACCGCCAAAAGAATGTTTTTACCTGAGAAGTTGACACCATAAGGACACATTAAGCTAATCACTCACAAGAAATAGGAGTTTCAGGAATGTAGGGACATGCCAACAAGTGAAATCCGGATAGGAGGGGAACATGATTAAAGATTAAAGAGACAGTAACAGATTAGACTATCCAATAATCGGCTAAACTCTAAACATCCCTTCAGGGACAAAAAATGTTTCCGAAGCTATCAGAGATGCGCGATGAGTACAATGAATTGATGCCCATGGGAAGCATATTTTCATCCCTTCTCACAGAAAAACAAAATGAAGCAGAATACAATTTTACCCACTTATAGTGTCCGTGGGAGCATGCACACCTCTCTGTGTGTGTGTGAGAGAGAGAGAGAGAGAGAGAGAGAGACAGAGAGAGAGAGAGAGAGGGAGAGGGAGATGCTAAATACGTATAACATCTCTAATTACCTAACTATGCAATAACTAGAAGCCAAGAAATGGACTACAAAGCTAATATGCATACTATGAACTGAGACGTGCTGAAAGGATTATTTCTCTTTTACCCCTCATTCCTTCAACTGTAAATGACCTATTGCAACGATTTTTAGACTAAGAAATTTCTGCTACCACCAAAATCGGCACAACCTCAAACTTATTTAAATTTGTGATCAGAGACATCTCCTATATCCGAGTTAGGACCTGATACCTTTCCCACGAGAGCCTACAGTCACAACCCTTATGGTCTATAACACTAACGAAACACCAGCTGGTGCAGCCACTAATCAAAAAGAGGCACTTGTAATGAAAGACAAACAGAGACTTGTAATCCTATCTACATGATGTCTGCTACATAATGTTTATTTTATGTGTTACAAGGTATATTTACATTGCGTTTCTTTTACTTGTAAATTCTTCCTACCCTATTCCTCAAATTCACCTCACGGGCCAATATTTTGCTAAAGCAGCAATTCATCCTTCCAGAGTATCCCCTAATCACAACTTGAATGCTGCCTAAGTGTTAGTCGAAACAATGCCTTCTTTGTTCCAAACACTATCCAAATATTTCTATTTAAGTGCACCAACACAAGAAAAACTATCAGCAGTTTGATGTTAATCAACAACAGGCAAACATCACATCTGCTGGTTGCATTTTGTATCCATAAGATGATCAGAACCCCAAGGTGTTGGCCTGGTGGTCAAGGCTTGGGACTTAGAGATATGTTCTCTTCTAGGTCTTAGGTTCGAGACCTTTTAGGTGTTATCAACTCCTTTGGAGCCAATCATATAAGGCAAAAATGCTCTGGTTTTAATTGGAACCCCGCAAGTGGATGGTAGGATTAGCCCCCCGATGACTAGTCAGCCTTAGGTTGGGAGTAATGCTAAAGCCAGCTGGATACCTCGGCTATAAAAAAAAAAAAGATGATTAGACATAAGCGAACACCAACCACGTGAATTTACTCAACCTGGCCGCTTGTGTTGAAAATGCAGCAAGTTCGTTCATTAGGCCATCTCAAAACCTTCACTTTCCTTTATAATGAGGCTTCAGAGCAAATTTGGTTACAGCCTTGGGCTGATATGGAGCACTCCAAACCCTACTAGATATTTGTCAAATCTTTGTGAGAAATTCTCAAATTATACCAAAAACTTCTTTTCACAATGTTGATGAACGAAAACCATTTGAAACCCTTGTCCTCTATAATTCATCAAATTTAATGGAGAGTGACTGTTCAAATTTAACGGAAGGATTTGGCTCTCCCTTGATTTGACAGTAGTTTAGAGAAAGGATTGAAGCTCATTCTTTAAAACATTTTGACCAAATTCAAATGGGATAGAAGGCCTTGATGAGGGACTGGACATGTTCTCATATAGCATCAGTCTTATATTGCACAATACAAGTTAATTTTCTTGCTTGTTTTATGTAACTTATGGACTACCACAAACGTGACTTTCATTATCAACTTATAAGAAGTTAAGAAAATAGCAACGTTAGTTAGGTATCTAGAAAAAAGTACCCAGAAAGTTACCAAAAAGTTAGTGTCAAGATTCAGGTGGAATGGGGTTCACAACCCACTAACTTTGAATTTAGGAAAAGTCTCCAAGAAAACTTTCTAGGAAAACTTTTGAAAATTCAAAATGAATAGGCTAGATTTATTTAGAGTTTGTGGGTTCAAATTCCAATGAATTTTAACCTTAATTTTGAATTCGGAAGTGTTTTTGAGAAAGATTTCGGAGACTGTAGCACTCCTCTTGAATCTATAAACCCTGCGCATCACTTTCTGGTAAAATTACGGGTACATTTTCTGGGTACATAGACAGAAAACAAAAGACAAGAAAAGAGGAGTGCTAGGCTCCCAGAAAAAATAGCCTGAAATTCTCCGAATTCAAAATCAAAGGAACATAAAATTGACGATAAGCAGATACTGGAGGATACCAGTAGAGCTAGGCGCCTTTTCAGTTCGATAGATTATCCACTCTCCGGTCTCCCTGAGCTTCTTCTCCACGGGCCCTTCGGATTCTCCAATAGAATTCGACAAAATTTTATCAAACAAAGTCTTGTTCTTTTCTGCGTTCCTAAAAAGGATGAAAACAGAAAGAAAAAAAAACAAATAAAATATATTATCGCAATAGAAAGCACTATTTCTCTAACAATTCAACATAACCACCATCAAATGAACTGGGTCTTATACCTGTTTCTGGTGTCTCTGTCCCGGAAAACGCCGGCACCTATTACTCTTTCAATTTCAGCAACAGACGGTTGTTTTCGTTTTTGCTTTTGTTGTTTCCTTTTCTGTTGGAGATGCTTTTCTTCTCCTCCTGCTGCTGCTGCTGCTGTTGTTGTTAAAGGATTTAGATTAGTACGAGGAGGAGGAGGAGGAGGAAGAGGGGAGTTATCATTGGATAAAGAAGCATGAATTTGAGGTTTTGGAAAGGAAAATGAGCTCAAGTACTGCATAATGACACTCTGCATCTATGTCGCTTAACTGGTTGTGTATATGCATCCATTGGATTTGGGTAATATGAACATGTGAGCTGACGTAGTTCGGAAAAAATATCTTCCAATCTAAGGATATGTGTAGCAACGGAACTGGGACCTCTAAGCACCGTACACAACAAGTGCACTAAAATATTTTATCGTATAAAAAATTACTCAAATACCATTAGAATGTTGTTTAATTATTTAAATAAATTTTTGTGAACCAAAACGATAATTTAACGTACAACATACTCAACAAGACTTCCAATCCATGCCGGACCTGATTTCCATTACATACATATAGAACAACTTACCTCAAGACTCGATTTTGTAGGTCAATTGATTTGAATTATTCATACAAAAAATTCTTTTACAAAATTAAATGTTATACATTTAATTTTCTAAAATGAACATTTAAATTTAAAATGAACTCTTCCCTTCATCAAAATATGTTTCGTTCACTTATTTATCAATATTCAACCAAATTAATTCTTTTACAAATTTAATTTTATCTATACGTCTATGAAATGAACAAATCAGATAAAAACTTTGGGTTTGGAACGAAACTCACAATATCGAGTATTGAGGCTCTCCCTCCCCCCCCCCCCCGGGGGGGCCATTTCGCCCTGGCCTTCTCATCTTCTCATTTCTTTACACAAGATACAAAGCCCTAAAAAGTACCATTAAAAAAGCAATGTCGTGTAGAGTATAATTCAATTTTTCGCCACGTCAACTCTATTTTGTCAAAATTAAGTAAAAAAATTGCAGAAAAAAAAAAAGTGACAGTGCTTGACTCTCGCATCGATACGGGAATGAGGAAATAAATACTGATTTTCAGTCTCAAAATTTCACTCGCATCTTCCCAACAAATATTGCCATCAAGCACGTAAACTGCAGTGTCAAGTGAATCCAGCATTGCCACAATCAAATCCCAACTTTTCCACATCTACAAAAATTGCCATAAAAAAGCAACTGAAAATTTGGGAGGAATCACATTCCCCAAGAAAACAATATCCAGCTTTTTTGTTTAAACTACACAAGATTCATGTTGCCCAGAAGGAACTATGCTGTGCCAATGCAATGTGTAATCTTGAAATATAACAAAAGACCAGAAACTTTACATTCACTCTACCATTTCTCAGCCCGAGTACAGAAAATAAGACTTTGTCGCATCACGTAGGCAACGTCCTCAGCACATCAAGTGCTAGCGTCCACTGTGGTCTTTGCGATAGAATGATTTTTCTCAGTGCTGGTACTGCTCCTGCCGCTATAATCGCTGAATGGTTCTCTGTATCCAAACTCAGATCGTACAATATCGCTAATCCTGCTTGGACAGACGTCTCTGTCCCTTCTTCAATCAGCTTCACCAAAGGGAATATTCCCCCCTTGGCACCAATTGCCTCAATAAAAACCTCCCCCTCTTGAGAGATGATTCTGTCAAGTTCTACAACAGCGGCCTCTTGCAAATCTAAAGAAGGTGATTTCATCTGCTCTATCAATCTTGGGATTGTCTCATATCGAGTGACCTCAAGATTGATCGGATTTTTGGGGCTTCTAAAGGGGTCGTCGGACAAAGAGCTGAGTTTTTTAAGTGCAGCAGCAACTGAATCCTTGTAATGAAGAGGGATACTTGACCTAAGGATTTTACGGAGCAAGTTTATGAAATGGGATGGATTCTTTAAGGTACTGTTGAACGAATCAAAGTTGAGCAGGCTCGTTAGTAATCGGCATGCTGCTGATACTGCAAGACCAGCTTCCTCAACTTCTAGGGCATGGAGTTCTGGCTGTTCATAGTCTATTTCAAGCTCTGAATCTGCTTTATATCAAGTTGACATAAAAAATTACAAAATAGAAAGACGAATAACTGAATAGAAAATATAGACATAGTAAAATTAGAAAATAGAAAGACGAACCACTGAATAGAAAATATAGACATAGTCACATAAACTCATGATTTTTTTGTGATGGGTCTACATGGTTGCAACTTGTAAATATGATCTTCCATGCATGGACTCAAGTATGGGTGTTGGCTGTTGGAATATGTCTAACCATCGGACTCGGCTATTTTTCATCTCAAGGACACAGCAACACACTAAATGCTATTTCCTACTATATTTCTGTTATTTCACTGGGTAAATGATGTTTACATAGTGCCTTGGGGCATTTCATGCATTATGTTGAGTCCTATGCCGAGTTCAACATAAACTCAAATCAGAAACTATGCTTGCTAGGTAAATTCCAATCTAAATATGTCAGGGACAGAGATCCCACATTCTAATCCAAGTGTCGAGTGTCTAAAATGGATACGTTACGCATGTGGTACAGTCCATGTGCTCTAAACAACTCAATCGCTATGGCAAGGAAGCTTAAAAGCGAATATTCTTATAATGATCAAGCTGATCAGGGAAGATGGTAAACTTTGCTGTCCAGATAAAACTTTGGATGTACTGCCACTTCCAGAAGATTAGTAATTATCTCAACCTCAAGAGAGGTAGAGAAGAAGGAGAAAGGAAAGAAACAAAACAGTGAGGATGCCAAATCAATCAAGTATCCAAATGCAAAAATTTTGAAAACCCGAGTGAGAACTTCAGAAATGGACCCTGGCCATTAGCTTCACAAAGTCACCACCTCTAATAAAAAAACTCCAGTCTCCTATTTGTTCCATGACCATATACCACTCAACCCTTCTTTTCTAGTCAACAAATCCACGTCCACCCAAAACTTGCTTCTTAAATAACTGCAAAGGATTCTTCGGCAAAACCATTGGTATTTTTTCATCACTAATGGACAACAATCCTCCATCCAGACAAACACAAGGTACCAATACTTAATTCCCATTTCTCTAACAACCTACCAACGTTTCCACCTATGTAAAATGACCTAAATTGCGCTCACGAAGGCCAAGACGAGCATCGATTTTGAGTAATGAATCTTTAGGTCATAATGTTTTAACTGCCTACCCAAGTCTTCATTGTTCAAAACTTTCTTATATATCAAGAAGTTGACTAGGATTTTGTTGTAGGACTTCAGTTTCGAGAAGTCTTCCGTTCCAAATACATGTCTGATCCATAGTTTAAGCTCCATTTTGTATATCCATGTATGTAAAATTGTAACCATAAAGACATCCGCAAAAGTAGGGTCGTTAAGCAATTTCTCCATTGCAAGTTGTTTTTGCAGTCCCAAGGTCACTGATAAGTGAAGAAATGAAACAAGCAGCACACAAGTCTGTAGACCAAAGGATATGAGAAATGTTTCCTTCACCGTGAAGAGATTTTTGCTGGAAAACAGCATCCAACCCAGATTCAATGTCTGCTGAGATGACTGTGTCCATGGATTGCCCAGACATTATCATGAACTCCAGGATGGAAGCAGTTTTTCTTTGCAAATTTGGGGATGATTTCTTCAGGAACTCAACGAGGCGAGCAACAGAAGCAGAATCCCACAGATCTCTTCCATGGGCAGTTTGAGAGCTATGCAAAGGGTAAAGGAAATTTTTAGTGTCGTAGCAAGTGCAAAATGTTAGTTAAGCCGCAGATGACAACTGAAACTGGCTTTAGTCCAATAAAATTGTAAATGGAGCAAATCCTCTTTAGTCAGTATGCATTACATAGCTCGATAAAAGACCATCAATGTTCAAATCCCCCACCCCACCCTATATATATATAGTGCCAAAGTCACTACGGAACATAATTACTTTTGTATAGTGCCAAAGTTATTTTACTTCGCATACTTACTAAGGGTCGCTAGTAACCGAGAAAGTCATAAACACATTGTTAGAAAGACCTAAGTTAGAGAGGTGATGACAACAAAGAGGTTTGACAAACAGGAAAGAACCTGAAATTAGAGTTTGATACAGGCATCTCATCCACGTTCACATCTGATCCTGTCTTTCTTGTTGCTTCCCCTTTCTTCTTTGATCCATTAACTGTTCCCCCATAAAACTGACAGACGCGACACAAAGAGTATGAGGACAAAATATCTAATAAGAAAACAAAACATCTCATGAAATGCAGTGAGCATTGTCCTCTTTACCTTTGATTTCATTTCTTTACTAGGGTCCAAAATCCGAGCAAGAATGTTCAAAGTCTGCATTGGATAAGATTTTTAGGAACGCTATAGACAAATGCATTTTGCCCAAAGATTTGGGTGAGGAATAAAAGAACTCGATACCTTTTCCATGAAGCTTTCAGAGACTTCTGAGTTCTTCAGTGAATCTATTAAAGGACATAGACCACCCTCTGCTTCAATTTTCTGGCAAACAACGTTGCTGCAGATAAGAAATTGATCTATGTTGTCAGGAAACTCTAGCACATTACCAGTGATATTACAAGGGCAGGAAAAACTAATATATCCAACCACAATTATGAAAGAGGTGCTAGTGCATGAAACAAGTACTAGATTACATATACAGGAACATGAAAAGTGCTAAGAGCAAAAAGTTGATACACAAAGCAGTATCTCCATGCATATCACCAGGATATTTGACAGGACATGCTCATATAGGAGTGTCTCGCTTTGATGTTTTTTAGATTAGAAGCATTGATTGTTTGAGCAACCAAACTCTAAACAGGAGTGAAGATGCAGAGGTATCACAAAGATTAATTACCAAAAGGAACAGCATAGCATACTTCAGCTGAAATAGAAGCCTAAGAAAAAATCTCCAGGAAAAAAAAACACACACACTAAAAAGTGAGGCACAAGAAGACAAAGAACTTGTCCAACCATCAACGTATGCACTTCACTCACTAGGAGAGGGAAGTAAACTCTTTGGAGCAGGGAAGAGCTGGTCACTAACTGTCGTCCTCTCTCTCTCCATTGCCAAAAAAACATCACAGAAACTTGACTTGCACTCTGCAGTCTGATGCTCCATTCCATTGGCCAGGCAAAATGAGCCATATAAAGCTTTTTCTTCTACAACTTTATCTTCAATAAAAATTTCCTAGTGTACTTTAAAAGTGCTGCATAGCACCAAGGAACAATAAATCATGCGTTTCTACCGAAACGGACGAAAGGTTTGTACTTTGTCGTAGACCAAAATGAAGCATTAGTGGAACCCCAAAAATCTAACGTTTCCAACAGACACATTTCAAAAGCATCGAATATGTAGAGAGTTTATGAAGCAAACCAAACCAAACCATTGAGCCATTTCGACACCAATTAGGAATATCCAACTATGACGTTTCCAGACATTCCCAACTTACTTCAACATTTTGTCACAGCTGTATTTTCGAAATGTTTCCTTTTCCAAGATAACTAAAACAACATACCCAAACAAAATTTTAAACCTTATGTAGCACAACTAGAATTCATATAAAGAGGGACTTTAATGAATAACCTGACAGATAGCCTTTCCAAAGCATGGACGGCAGCCAATCTAACAGCATCACTACGATGGTCTAAAAGTTGGAGTAGAGGCTTGATAGCTCCAGCTTCCTTAAAAGATGTCCGCATGTGTTCACTGATAGACGCATCAGCAATTGCCTCTGCAGCTCTAGCAATTGCCGACTCATCTTCCAGTCCAAGTATCAGAACCAGACGAGCAACACCGTCAATCCATTCCAAAATGGTGAATTTTGAATCTGAAGAAGACTTGCTCTGATTTCTTTCCTCATCGTCCATTTCTATAACACCAGCACGAGCAAGAGATTGTTGAGTTGACTGCCCGAGCATTGCATTCGCCTGTGCATCATCTATGGGAATCTCTTTGTTGACATATGATCCAACAAGTACTTCAGACGCACCGTCTGGTGAAGATCCTTTGTATGTCTTGTCAATCTCCGTACCATCAGGCCAAGTAATCCATGAATCTGAATCTGGTTTGAAAGATTTATAGGCAGCAGAACCAACCAGAGGTACAAGAACTAGACCTTCCTCCACAATGAGAATTCTATAGTATTCATCCTTAGCAAGTTCTAATAGTGCATTTTTTGCTTCTTCCCTAAGGACATTCAATTCCTTTTCTTTAGCAACTTCTGATAATATATTTCTTGCTTCATTTCTCGGCACATTCAATACCTTTTCATAAGCCTTCAAGAACTTTGCCTGCATTAGTTTTGTCAAGGTGATTACATTTTGTTGAATTGTGACTGAGCTAGTAGCAAATTCTAAATGCGATAAACAAAGAGGAGCCAACCATAGATAAAAATGCAAAATCAGCAGAAAGTTGGGATGTGATGACATTCTATGCTATTATGCATATTTTTTTCATTATTAGCAATCATTTAAATTATGAAAAACACACGGAACACTCTGTGAAGCAGATTTCTTGATATGACTAAGTACAGGGAAGTCAAAGGACTTCTCTTTTGAACCATAATATTTGCTTCAATTTGCTTTTCCTTCTACCTAGAAACTAAAACAGATAAAGGAGATGTATAAAGGAAAGTATACACATCCTTCTCCGTAGGATCAAACTCAGACCAAAAATCAAAGAAAAAAAGACAAAACATCGAGGCAGTAACAACCCCAGAGGCCTCACTAAAGATTTGCTGTGACGACCCGGGTTTTCTAGTTGCCTCAAAAATTACAAGTACATCTCCAACAAACGCACAATATTGGACCCTAAATCCTAAAATATTAATACGACAACGATTTCTGAAAAAAATCTCTAAAATTAATCTTTCAAATATTTCAATCCGATCGCCACTAAATCTGCCCCGATCCTTAAAAAACATCAAACCAAAAGTATACAATATGCTCCCAATCTCCGAAGTAGTTTTATTCCCTATCTCTTATTTGTACCATTATGCTTATGAACCGTGGTACTTTAATTATTTAAATAATTATCATGGATCAAATTGGTACATGTGCAAGCCCACTAGATCACAGAGAACGATTTTTACGATTGATTGCCCTGCAGGGAATCAAGGGTACTTTTACGCGGTCCGAGTGGCGTGTATATATTTTTTACCCGGGTGGTGCTTGACATGTTACCGAGATGGACCGGGAACGAGACTTGAATAATTTGTTATGCCGTGCATTCCAAGTTGATTCGATTTGACTTGTGCTCATTGTATATTGATCCCACTTTATTCGAAAATAAACTCAATAAAATTCCGTAACTTAAATTTTAGTAAGGCCTTGAGTTTTTTAGAATAACTGGCCAGTAATGATACCTGAACCCATGGGTTTGGGTTGTGACATTCACCATGTCCGTTCACTGATCTTGTAGCACAATCTTGTAGCGCACTTTAGATCTAGTTCCGAGCTCGCTAACATGAACCTTCATTTATTTTTTCCTTCTCGGATAGAGACCTAACTTCATTATAATAGGGGATACTTCACACAAACATTTTCTGTTATGTAGGAGACAACAACCGAGCAATGAAAGTAACCCCACACCACTAAGAACTAAGGAGACACCCTCTGCTATTTATCTACTCAACCAAATTGATCTCCCTGCTGAAAGTCCTTCAAACAATGCTAAAAACTTATTTTTGATTGAAAATCAAAGTTAAGCAAATTTATTTCTTTAGTAAATACTAAATGAGCTATGAATGCATGCTGCCACGTTCTAATTGATTGTTACTCTCCACTCTTGAGTCGCAATATCTATTGATGACTCAGAAAGAAGGAACTTTGTGAAATTGTTTTCAAAGCAGCTACGTTTTGAGGGCAAAAAATAAAACTCAAAGTTGAGCATCAATGTAAAGAGCGAATTTAATACATAAAAAAGCTAGGCGAAAAAGACAAGATAACTAGGATGAAAAAATGAAGAGTTAACGGAAAAAGAGGTAGCAACAATTGAGGACGCTAACAAAATTTGGCAAGAAGCATCAAATACCAAGAACTCTTTCTTACGACCATTGATGACAAAATACATCCAGTTCATAATGACTGAAGGAGTATTCAAAGATCCTTATGGTTGCTTCCTCCACTTCCATTCATGATATGTACCAGGATGCTTTTCTAATTTTATTTCCTAAAGTATTTAAGGCCGTGTTTGGATGGCAGGCATCCTAGGGAGGAATAGGAATGTGATTCCGGATGGCTAAGATTCCATCGTTTGGATAGAGTTTGAGAAGGAATGTGATTACTGATGCCTCAATCCAGGGGTAAGCTAAATAAAGAGTAATCTGATTGCTCCACTACCCCCTAGGGGCAATCTAATTACTGGGGAAAAGAAAAAGTCAAGTAATACCTCTTATAACCTCCAACACCACACCCACGTTTATTGCTATCCTAATCTATTGCATAGCCTAATCAATTAAAACTGAGTTTGGTCTGACTCGATTATTTAATTATTTTTCGTCTTTATGTGAATTGTTTTTGCAATTTTTTGTCTTTCGTTAATTTTTTGGTGGATTATTGGTTCGTCTCAATGAAAGGTTTCAGAAAAGTTATAAATAATTGGCCAAATTAGAAAAAAACTAAAAAAAGACAAAAATAATCAAAAAATAGTGTATTTTTGTGCTTATACGTCGTCTTTAGTAATTTTTTTTGTTTTGTTTTTAGACATAATTTTATACTTTTTAAATTTCTCTCATTGAGACGGACCAATAATCCACAAAAATTTGAGGCTAAAACAACAAATGCGATTTGTTTTGAATAAAGACAAAACGTGCTTAAAAAATAATCGATTATGGCAAATGGAGCAGAACCTCTTATTCCACGTTTTTAGCACATTGCAGTAAGTTTTTAAGGAGTTTGATATTTTAAGAGTTTAATCATCTGGTAGTTCACTTTTGAAATGATGGATAATTTTAAAGTTGTTGAATACAATAGTAAGTGTTTTGAATAGCTGGAATGTTTAGAATGCAAGCTCCTAGTTTGACTTGAAACAGCTAATTGTTCTCCACGATTTGGACTACAGTACTTGGTGTCCATTCATCTCAAATGATTAATTTGCACGTATAAATATCTAAAGAAAATTGTGATGCATTAAGAGCTTATTATTAGTTATTGAGAAGAGTAGTTTTGAAAAATTAAGTAAAAATGTATTTTATTCCTATTCTTTCAATGACCAAACCAAACGCTTGAATAGGATTTCATCTATTTTTCCTTGGTAACATTCCAAATTGCACCAAACACTTTAATAGGATTACCCATGTATTACATTCATGTGAATCTCATTCCCAGGAACAATACCCATTCCGGGTCTTCAATTCCTGCCATCCAAACTAAGCCTAAGTGTCTGTGCTTCATGTGACTTAAGAAAAATGTCATAACTAATGTGTCTGCTTACTCAGTCTTGCCCTAAACTGAAATCTATAAGAAGCTCTTCCCAGTTTCTTATTCATTATTTCTACATAAAGAAGCTATAGAGGAGACCTCTGGTATCTGGAACCAACTTGGAATCTCCTGTTTTCTTCTTGCATGGATAAAGCTACAAAGATAACTCTTTGACAGATGGCGGTACCTCAGGAGCATAAAACTAGGCTCAGTAATGGGAAATTCATTGAGGTCGCGACAGATGATGCCTCCCAAGCACATATAAGAGAACTAAGAAGGTTCGTATATGAGCATATAACTTAATTACATATGGATAATATGTTACCTTAGGGCAGGCTAATGGTGTTACGTAAAGTTAGCAAAAGAAGTTTGTTGAAAGAGCTTTTGAGCGCTTCTCTTGGCCATAATTTTGCAAACCTAACTTGAACATGTTTATGTGTACGATTATTGCGCTATTTCCGGTTATAAAACTCATCCAGGTAATTCTAATTTTTAGTAGCCAAAAAAATGATATGATAAGGCAGCTGAGGGAGAATCTGAAGCATCACATCTTTACTCAAGGGATAGCAAACGAGAGTGATGCCTCAATTAAACAAGGCATCAAAATTTTCAGTTGAAACCTCATAATACTGAATAATAATTTCCATGTCAAGACTTGGAAATACTTTAACGGAGATGAATAGTATCAGCTGTTATTATCTGGCGTCATGAGTCTGCAACATGATATTCATTATATTGAGAATACTAGAGTATTGGATTAGCTTTAAGGTTTCAATTCTGTGAGGTATGTGACAGGTTAGAGCAATACCACATATAATTGAAAAAAGAAAACAGAATCCCTGCAACAGAATCTACTCTTGTTCATTTCTTCCGTTAAACCAGACTCTTGACTTGGCATTTATGCAGTTAAAAGCACCATTCAAAGTAAGCCTCACCAGTTTCGGTATAACACCTGCTTCAACCATGATCTTGTGATTAGAGCAGCTCAGAGCCAAATTAGCCAAAACCCCTCCAGAAGCTTTTTTCACTTTTTTGTCCTCGTCCTCCAAGAACTTAATAAGCAAAGGAAGAAGATCAGAGTTTGCAATTTTCTCCCTAAGTTTCTCATCAATAGACAAGTTCCACAACGTACCTATACTTTGCTCCTTTTCCTGCCACACAGACAAACTTCACTTCTATTTTCCATGTCCGAGAAATATGTACAGAAAAGTACCAATCATAATGTAGCTCTTACATACCTCGGGAGTCAAGGAAGAGCGGCTCAGCAGGGCAGTTATAGCTTCTATTGCCCCACTGTCTGCTATGAACTCTCTGTATTTATGAACAGAGGATATCATTCTCAAGAGACCTGAAGCTGCTTCACATGTAGAACTAGAGTCTGACTGCAGAAGGTTTATAATGAGATTTATGGAGCCACGGAATCGCATGATAGCATCAACGCACTCTTTTCCTCCTAGTGCATATTTCCATAGTGCAACTACTGCCTGTTCTCTGTCCAGAAGATCATTGTCTAATCCAAGCATCCGAACAAAAAAGGCCACATTACCATCTCCAGAACTTGATGAGCTGCTTGTTAATGACCCGATGTCCTGAAATTGACATGAGATTTTCAAATCGTGTTTGGCACAACAAGAAGAACATCTAGCAACCTGTTTTAACTTTATATTGAGCAATGTATACTACAGATGCGTGAAATTTGTAATTTCAATAATATTCGTTAAAAGGGTTGCTCAACAAAGTAAAGACATAATGATCCGTTGAAAGACGAAAAACAATAAAATTGCATGCTCTGGTATCTCTAAACCCTACAACAGAAAACAGCATAATAACATGGCCAAAAATGTACTGAAAAGGATAAAGGAACAACCAATCCATCCAAATGATGCAAAATGCTTTTAATTGAAGCATAACGAATTGCATCATCAAAATTGTCATGGAAACAAAGAATTACAAATAAATAGATGGAACGCAATGTACTATATACGTGCATAAGTGCATATAACCAGATTGATAATGCAATTGGAAATAAAATGAGTTGAACCCATCTGGGAGTTATCTTAGGAATCACAGGCTCAGCCTGTAATGGAATGGCACCAGATGGAACTCAACCAAGACCGCAAACTCTTATGACAACCATACAGATAGTGTGATTTTGAAAAGTAGGATGCACGCGGGCTGTGGTGCTTCTTGTGGTTCTGACTATAAAGTCCAAATGGGTCTGCAAATTCTGGTGCCAGAGATATATGTTTTTCCTGTTGATAAAATCTCGTGCTCGAGATTGAGAAGCTTGAATTTGAAGAAGGTGGGGACTGACAAGGTCATCATATATCGGGACTACAAACGGAAACTCCTATAATTTCCTAAAGCATAATGGAAGGCAAGTTGGACGTCCATCATTTGATTACATCAAAAGATTCCCAATATTATATGGCTGATACGGCAACATAAAGCTTTCTATGCAAAACTTTCATGTTGTTTAGTACGTTATCAAGTGCAGAAGAACCGGCTACCCTGTCCAGTATTCCAGCCGCTTTTTCATCACAATATCAAACCAAACATAAAGCTTAGTGTGCAAAACTTCCACTAAACTAGTCACTCAAAATTACACGCCAGTTCAAGACATAATCAGAATTGAGAATTCGATGTCAATTACAGTTAAAAAAATTGCAACAAAGAATTACAAATACATAGATGGATCTAAATATACTATATACATACGTTAAGTGTATATAACCAGATTGATAATGCAATTGGAATAAAATGAGTTGAAACCATCTGGGAGTTATTGTAGGAATCACAGGCGCAGCCTGTCGTGGGATGGCACCAGCTGGAACTCAACCATGCACGTGGGCTGAGGTGTTTCTTGTGGTTCTGACTATAAAATCCAAATGGGTGTGCAATTTCTGTGCCAGAGATATATGTTTTTTCTGTTGATAAAATCTGGTGCTACAAGATTGGGAAGCTTGAATTTGAGAAGGGTTGGGATTGACAAGGTCATCATATATCGGGACTATAAATGGAAACCCCTATAATTTCCTCAAGCACAACGGAAGACAAATTGAACGTCCATCATTTGATTACATCAAAAGATTCCCAATACTATATGGATACGGCAACATAAAGTCTACTATGCAAAACTTTCACGTAGTTTAGTACATTATCAAGTGCAGAAGAACCAGAAACCCCGTCCTGTATTCCAGCCACTTTTTCATCACAATATCAAACCAAACATAAAGCTTAGTGTGCAAAATCACTAGTTACAAAAAATCAAGTCACTCAAAATTACACACCAGTTCACAACATAATCAGAATTGAGAATTCAATGTCAATTGCAATTTAAAAAATCGCCTGTTTGCTGGGCCAATTAACATCGAGGGATTCCCCAATAACATTCCCCGGAAACCAAATTCTTTATATTGCCAGCATTCAAAAACCCTACTCCTCTTAAATACCTCTAAAAACCCAAACACCAAAAATAGCATAAAACACAACCCAAAAAGTCATTACAAAGAAAAGGAAAATGGGTCACAAAAAACCTGTCAATGGATGCACAATAGAGTACATTGAAACAGAACCATTTGCATTATCAAACTTGTCTTCACAACAAAAACTTTTCCCCCTTATAGCTCATTATCCCAGCTCAGCTCAATTGGGTCCCAGAGAGACTAATCTGTCTTTGAAGGATGTACATAATCTGACTGATGAGTCGTGTGCAGGTGATAATAGTTGATAAGTTTGTTAGAATAGAATTAGTTGAAATCGTTAAGTGGGCTGATTTTGGTTAAGTCGGTTAAGTCAGTTAAACAATTGGGGTTTTCACATAAATGTACAGAGGGAAGGCTTATTGACATCAAGAAATGAAAATCAGACTTTACTGATAGGGTTTTCTTCTTCTCTGTAAATTGAATTTCAATTACTATCAGTCACAATTTCCATACGGTATCAAAGCGATTAAAGAGACGAAAGTCACAAGAGTTTCCTGGGAATCGTATCTTCTTTCTCTTTCACTGATTGCTTAGATCAAAGAAAACAACAGCAAGCATCCATGGTGTCGTCGAGTTTGGTAACTATGCCTCAATCGTTAGTGTTTCTGGTCTCTAATTTTCGTTCTCTAGTAACAATCAAATTAGATTCAACAAATTATCTGATGTGGAAAGCACAAGTTCAGATTTTAAAAAAGCAAATGGTTATTTTGGATATATTGAAGGATCAGTCAAATGTCCTGTAGAAGAAATTGTTGAGCCAATAGGTAATACAGCGATTAAGTCAGAGTTTCTGTTGTGGTCATCGATTGATAGTCAGCTGCTTTCCTGTTTGATGTCTCCTCTCTTAGCGAATGCTCTTACACATGTTTTGAGATGTGAACGTGCCAATCAAGTCTGGCAATCTCTTGAAATTAAGTATAATACTCTCACAAGATCACATATTCATGATCTGAAACAAAAACTTTACACTATCTGTAAGACATCAACCATGGATGACTAGATAGATTCAATTAGAGGCTGTTCACAAAAGTTAGCATCAGCAAACTACCATATAGACAATGATGATCTCATCTTTTATACCCTGCATGGTCTACTAGGAGAATTTAATCAATTAAAGACATCGATAAAGACTTGAGGTGATAAGATTAGGTTTGAGGAGTTGGTGAATATTCTTAACGCTGAGGAAAGACACATGACTAAGAAACATCAGTCATTTACACTTGAACAAACTAGTGTCTTTGTTGCTACACAAAAGTCAGTGAATCAAGCAATGACACTCATTCTGGTCATTATGGTGTTACCTTGCAAGACACAGGACAGTCACTGAGTCATAACACTGGGCAGTCTTCAAACCAAACTATACAACAGGCAAATTCTCAATTTTTTCCATTCTTCACAAGGTTTAACATATTTCTTGGGTCCTCAAACTTTTAGTAGCAATAATCGAGAAAGATGAAGAGGAAATAGATTAGAAAACAATGAAAGGAGTGGTTGTCAAATTTGTGGGAAGACAAACCATACAGCTGTCACATGTCATCATCGATTGAATTTACAATATCCAAGCACAGATAAAAATAGGCGGAGAGGTAATGGACAGCTGTCTTGTGGTCAAAATAACAGCAGTTTCTATCAGCAACGATATCCTTCAGGTAATCAGTATTTTTCTGGGGTAAGACCAGTTTTTCATCAACCTTCACCTCAGTCAATCCCAACACAAGGGCAGATCAATATGGCTACATCTGGTGGTTTAATATCTGATGCTTCTCTGGGCAACAATTGTCCACAGTCCCAGTTTCCTTCTTATTTTCCTCCTCCAAACTGGAATAGTTCTGAGTTATCCTATCCTCCTTTTCCTCAGTACTTTCCTCCAAACTGGCAGCCTACACCTGCACAGCATAATGTGAAGTCTGATGGGCCCTTTTCTCAACCAAATTGGTACTTGGATAGTGGAGCCACCAATCATGTCACTAATATTGATCACAATATCAGTGCTCCTGTGCCTTGTTCTTCTTCAGAAGGTGTGATGGTTGGAAATGGACAATCTATTCCTGTTGTCAACACAGGTACAGGTTTTATTTCTACATCTTGTCATAGTTTCAAGCTGAATTCTATTCTACATACTCCAACCACATTACACAACCTTCTATCTGTGTATCAATTGGCCAAGGACAATGATTGTTCTATCACATTTGATTCGTCTGGCTTTGTTATTCAGGACAAGACCACAGGACAGATTCTGTATCAGAGGCAGTGTCACAAAGGCTTGTATCCGAAGAGACCTTATGTAGCCTTCCATCTACCTCTGCTGGTATTTCCAAGTCTACACAGTTAGTTGGTACTTCCAAAGCTTTTCTTTCTAGTTCTACAGCTCATACAGCATTGTTGCATCATAAGCTAGGTCATCCTAGTACTAATCTTTTTCATTTTGCAATAAAACAATTAGCCATTCCTGGGTTGAATTCATTACCAGTTGAATGTAGTAGTTGCAGTGTTGGCAAAAGTCATAAACTGCCCTTTACTAGGTCTATTACAGTGACTAGTTCTCCATTTGAACTATTACATATGGATGTATGTGGTCCAACTCCCATTAGTTCTTTCCAAGGCTTTTGATATTATCTCTTGGTGATTGATGATTATACCAGATATTCAAGGCTTTTTCCTTTAAGATACAAGTCAGAAGTACAACACTGCATCACTCAATTCAAGCCATTTGTTCAAACTCAATTTCAATGTGCAGTTCAGAAGGTGAGAACTGATAATGGAAAAGAATTTGTGAATAACTTTCTGTCCCAAGTTTATTTGGATGCTGGCATTGTTCATCAGACCACCTGTCCATATACCTCCGAACAAAATGGGGTGGTTGAACGAAAACATAGACATCTTATTGAGACCACTGTTACTTTACTTTCTCATGCTTTCTTACCTATTACCTTTTGGCTTGAAGCATTGGCTACCACAGTTTATTTAGCTAATCGGTTGCCCCATTCTTCTCTTCATTATCAAGTTCCATACACCATGCTTATAACACAAAACCAGATTACACATTGTTGAAGTCTTTTGGTTGTGGTTGCTACCCCTGGCTTCAACCTTATGCAGCAAATAAATTAAGTCCCAGATCGGTTCTTTGCATTTTCTGGGTTATTGTGAGAATACTAAAGGCTATAGGTGTTATGATCCTATTCATAATAAGGTCTATACCTCCAGACATGTTAAGTTTCATGAAACTAGCTTTCCATATCCATCTCTTATTCTTTCTTCTCACAAACAGCCTGCAGTTTCTACTTCAACTTTCAAAGTTCCCTTAACCATTTATACTGAGTTTCAGTTAAACCTACCTCATCCTATAGCTTCAAACCCTTCCATTTCTCATATCAATGAACCTGCAGTCTCTACTGATTCAGAACCTTTATCTCGTTCTGCTGCAGGGCATTCCCCTAGTATTGCTACAGGACCTCCACTTCCAGTGCTTCTCTTCCAGTTGATCAGTCTGCTTCTACTCTTAATACTCATTCTATGACCACTAGAGCTAAATCTGGTATTTTTTAACCCAAATATCCATTGTCTCTTATTGCTGTAACTCCTGACAGTTCCATTACTGAACCTAGACATTTCGGAGAAGCTTTGCCTCACTATGTTTGGAAGAAAGCTATGACCTATGGCTGAGGAATATGAAGCCTTAGTCAAACAAGGGACTTGGACTCTTGTTCCTCCTCCTGCCCATGGTCAAGTCATCAATTGTCAATGGATTTTTAAAATCAAATGGCATTTGGATGGCAGTGTTGCTCGATTTAAAGCTTGATTAGTTGCCAATGGCAATCAACAAACCAAAAGAAACCCACAATCCAGATTATTCTAAGCCTTGCCATTCATCATGGTTGGCCCCTCAGACAGTTGGACATTTCCAATGCATTCTTACATGGTGTTATTGATGAGGAAGTATTCATGAAACAGCCAGTTGGTTATCATAGCCTTACCTTTCCTCATCATGTTTGCAAATTAAACAAAGCCCTTTATGGCCTTAGGCAAGCTCCTCACGTGTGGTTTTCTGCTTTTTCAGGATTTTTGCTTCAAAATGGATTTGTTCATAGCAAGGCTGATAATTCCTTGTTTGTTTTGCATTCTGCTTCTACCACTGTTCTTGTCCTTGTGTATGTTGATGATATATCATCACTGGAAACAACTCCACTCAGATTGATGGTTATATTAAACTTCTTAGTACTCAATTTGCCACGAAAGATTTGGGACAGTTGCATTATTTTCTTGGCATTGAGGTTCAACAGACTTCATCTGGTTTGTTTCTCAGTCAGCATAAATATGCTCACAATTTATTACTCAAGGCAGGTATGGAGGATTGCAAACCCAGCTCTTCTCCTTCTTCTGTGAAACCTTCTCTTACCGATACTCTGTTTGACAATCCTACTTTCTATCGCACTCTTGTTGGCAGCCTTCAATATCTTACCTTAACTAGACCAGAAATCACTTACTCCGTTAATATTGCTTGTCAGCATATGCACCAACCACGGCTGAATGATTTTGTCGCTGTCAAACGCATTTTGCGATATATTAAGGGTACTATCACTGAAGGTCTCACTTTTTCTGCTAGTTCTCTTCATCTCACAGCTTATGCTGATGCTGATTGGGCTGGTGATCAGCTTGATAGGCGGTCCACGACAGGCTTTGCTGTATTCTTGGGTGACAATCTAGTTTCTTGGATGGCCAAGAAGCAACATACTGTTGCATGATCATCCACTGAAGCCAAATATCGAGCTTTGGCTCAAACTGCTGCGAACATCGCCTGAATTCAACAACTTCTTCATGATTTGGGTATTTCTTTATGTCACCCTCCTATGTTATGGTGTGACAACCAGTCTGCTCTTGCCCTGGCCGCCAATCCGGTATTCCACGCTCGCACTAAACACATCGAGGTTGACTACCACTTTGTTCGCGAGAAAGTTCTTTCGAAACAATTGATTGTTTGTTATGTTCACATCAATGATCAAGTGGCGGATATTTTTTCCAAAGCTTTGGGTGTTGCTCGGTTCTTGTTTCAAAAAACTAAACTTATGGTTGGATCTCCACCCATCAGTTTGAAGGGGGGTGTGAAGGTCGTACATAATCTGACTGATGAGTCGTGTGCAGTTGATAATAGTTGATAAGTTTGTTAGAATAGAATTAGTTGAAATCGTTAACTGGGCAAATTTTGGTTAAGTCGGTTAAGCAGTTGTTTAGCTGAGTTGCGAGTTGGGGTTTTCATATAAATGTACAGAGGGAAGTCTTATTGACATCAAGAAATAAAAATCAAGACTTTACTGATAGGGTTTTCTTGTTCTCTGTAAATTGAATTTGAATTACTATCTCATTCACAATTTCCATACCGTCCCCCTGAAGTTAACGACCAGCCTCCAGTGGCCCTGAAGGAATTCGAATTGTCAACACCTGAACCCAAAGTCAGGGTCTTTACCAGCCGAACTACCCTCCGGTGAATCTTAGCAACAAAAACTTACATACACAAAATTGATTTCAATGCAATCATTGGGGTATGAAACAAGTGGAACCCATATTAAGTAGGAGTGAGATTAGAGCTTACAGAAGGAGCAGCCTGCTGCGGAGTGGCACCAGTTGCAGCTCCGCCGTCAGTGCAAGCTCTTGTGACGACTATAGGGGTAGAGCGAGATTTTGGGTCAGGTCTTGAAAAGTAGAATGCACGTCTTCTGACGCTGATAAATTCCAAATGGATGTGCAATTTCTGACGCTGAAGATTGGGAGGCTTGAATTTGAAGTGGGTTGGGATCGATAAGGCCATCATACTTTCTGAGAGTCCCTTCGAATCGTTCCAAAGGTTCTTGATTTTGTTGTTCCTGCAAAAGAAAGAAGGTAATGTGTTTTTGGGTTCTTCCAAATAGTTCCAAGAGTCCAAATATCGGGAGTACTTGGATGGTAAGAATCTGCTAGAAAATTCTGGAAACCAGACTAATCTATACGAGCATGGCTTAATGGGTACTATTCCCGTTGGAAAGATTTCTTCGCCTCTGAGTAATTTCTCAAGTAATTTCTAGGACACCTTTGTTTGGAACTTGTCATAAGGAAAAGAAAAGAAAAGAAAATAAGGGAAAGTATTTAAGGTGAAAAATATAAAGAAAATTAATTATTTTTATTTTAAAAAAATAAGAAAAAGTATAAAAGGAAAAGATTTTTCTTTGTTTGATTTAAAAAAATTAGAGAAAAAATAAAATTAACTAAATCCATATAGACTCTTCTATCACATTTTCTTTTGTCATTTTTAGAGGATTCTTTTTGTTTTTTCTTGTATATTTTTCTCTTTTATACTGAAAACCAAACAAGTAAGAGTGAAA